>JANHFX010019141.1:0-22169 GCA_027560015.1 Chloroceryle amazona | reverse complement strand
CAGCGCTCTCCGGCCGGGACGAGCAGGGGGGAAAAAGTGTGGAATGTATTTCATGAGTATTCCAGCCTTTCTCAGCTTAAATGCTAGCCTCGTGCACACTCGGAAACTACAGGAAAGTAGAAAGAAAAAAAAAAGACAAAACCTTTCATTTTCGTAGGACTGCAAGATAGTATTGATGCAGCTAAATTAAGGCAAACAGTGTTCCTTTTGATTACTTAGTGTTTATGCTTTTGAATTCGAAGCCTTTGAGTGAATTAGGTTTTATAAAAAACCTGATACTGTACTACGTTATTTAAATATCTCTGGATGTACCAGAGGCTAGCAAGCAGAGGTAAGACACAGGCAGTGGTGACTGTGGCATGAAACAAGGAGAATGAAAAGAAGAAGTAATAAACACTGTATTCAGCACAGGCAGGCAGCAAAATAAGGATCTAAAGAGGAGAGTTTGGCTTGTCTGACAGTTGCATCTGAAATGCAAATATATTTAACTGTTTATGAAAGGGAAGTGATAGCGCTTCTGCCTGTAGAGGGAAAATCTCTAAACCTGAAGATCATGTTTATGAAACAGAAAGGTGAGTGTAAAAAAATTTCTTTGCTAAATCGGGAATGCTATTTCATAAAGAAGTCTCTCATTTAAAGCTTCTCTGCTATAAAACAATGAGTATGTACAAGGCAAGAATGTTGACTGTGCTATGATACTTTGCATTGTTTCCTACAATTCAAGTAAGAAATATTTCAAAATACATCTTAAGGTCTGACATATTTTTCTGAACATCAAGCCCAATTTTGTGTGACCCCTTAGAAGACCTTTATAGGATGTGGAGAGATCAAGAAGTCAGAAAACAACAAAAGTGCAGTCCCTTAACTTAACTTTACTTAGACCCTGATTCTATGCATGGATACATACACAGAAGAATAATTTCATTTCAGAACTGTGAATATTCATGTGTGTCTCCCACAGCAAGCACATCTCAGAAGGAAAGTTCTTTAAAAATTAAAAGATGCATTAAAAAAGCAGAACCATTTCATAGCTATTGTATATACATGGTAAGGTTACATGTTAATGCAAAATTTCGTATCTTCTCTAGTGGAAGCACAGCTCTCCCGACCAGAATTCCTTTGTACAGAAATTCAGGACAATTCTGATAGAAATCCTGGACTCTCTGAAACTGAATCATACCCCATTTCAGGACTTGCTCCCCCCTTTCAACTGATGGCACTGGTATTAGGGCACAATCACTGGCCCAAAAGGAAAGAATTTCAGTATTGACATTTACAACTTCACATAAATGTATCCTAATGAAGGCATTTGGGTAAAGCGTGGCAGGTAAATAAAGGTGACGACATAATGGTGCACACAATATTTAAAGCAAAAAGGGGAAAAAAAAGGCTTCATACCATCTCTTGATAAGATTAAACATCCTCCTCTTAAGGAAGGAAGTGAACCAGAACTGATCAGAGCTGGAGGCAGTGGAGTTTTGGAGCGCTGTGTGCCTGCGAGGTGGGTCATTCCAGTTCTTTTGGAAATCGATTACAATCCCCAGCTACCTACTGTTATATTGCACCAGGATATTATTGTACAGTCTTGCTACAGAGCCCTCCATTATAGAGCAGCTCTACTGGCATTTCAATGTTCAATGAAGGCTAGAATTGCCACAGAGGTTTCAATTAAAGAAAATTCAAAACGAAAATGGAGAAAGAAGAAAAGAAAAAAAAAAAAGAAAGAAACGAAAAAAAAAAAAAAAAGAAAAAGAAAAAGGTTGAGTTGCAAGTTTCCAGCAAAGGTATTTATGGCTGTCTGTCACCTTCACTTTTTCCCTCCTCTCTCCCAAAGGGTAGACCAAAGCAGCCATTTAAACAGATGTGCTTTGTGGAGTTATTGGGAGAAACACAAATGGCATCATTCCAGTGGTGTAGTAATAAATATAAAATAGATATCCTTACATATTTGATATAAAGTCAATATTGCCTACCTTAGAAGGGGGTAAACTACATTTACCTGTATTCATCCTTGGCTGCATCACTGCCGGATGGTATAGAATATATATCAGAAATAGTTATTCAGCCCATATCAGGCTGTAATCATTATTTTTCCTAACTCCTAGTCTGGTTAAAACATCCTGTGGTACCCACCACAACCATGCAGGACTCCATATATCCTTACCTAAACTGAGCAGCTCAGCAGAATGGGTTTTTACCCATTACTTTAGGCACATGAACATAAAAAAAACAGAGCACTCCCCAGTTTAGCAGAGAACAGAACTGCTTGTAAAGTGGGGCTTACGTTTGCCTCTGCTAAGGTTTGATTTTTTAATGTTTTATCTTTTGTATTACTGGTCTGAACAAATTGAGTTAATTGCGTTGTTTGCTGTAACAGACCCTATATTTGAGTTCAAGATTAACATTGCAGCCAGTTTCCAAGGTGATGGCCATTTGATTGTTGTTTATGTAGAAGTAATTAACTAAATGCCAAAAAAAACCTAGCTAAAACTTGAAAACAAGGACAGTATGTAAAAAGCTAAACACAGACCCAAAGAATTCAGGTGAGGATGTGAGATCCTGTCCATAAGGGGGCTTAATTCCCTTAAACAATTTTATCTTGAGAATATGCTGTTTACAATGAGTTTACAAATCTTTAATTGCACTTTCATCATTCAGCTCCATTCTCTAAAACTTTGTGCAAGACATATCTCGAATGAGAGTCTATCGTGGAGGGCAATGGCCATATTTGAGAGGGTTTTTTTTCCATGCACAGGTTTCTCTCTAATCCTTATTTTTACATCGTGATTGCATTTCACAATAGTAACCAGGCACTCCAGGCAGTGTTTTTAGGGCAATTACTACAATTCTCGGGTGGTCACTCTGCATTAGATTTCATGCTTTATAAAACAACATGAGGTGTGCTATAATCACTCAGAAATATACAGCCTTTCATGTCCTATTGCTTAATTAAGGAGGGTGTTTTTCAGTACAGATATTACTGCTAGTCTGTGGTTTTTAATTTTACTACACAGTAAAAGCACCTTAATTCATACCAGTAACGGGCAAACGTGCAAATTAGAGCATTTTCTGAATTAGAAAATAAGTGAATAAACTGCAGAAAGAAAATCTAAATGTGAACACTGCAATATTAAAGCAAATGTGCTCATTTATCCTGAGAAATATAGCCGAGTCCCATTCTGGTGATATTTGATAGCGCAACACCTTGGATTTTTTAAAATATAATGAGCCTTCAGACCCAGCCCTACAATGAGCTCCCTGTGTGCAAACTGCTGGATTTCAACAAGGCCTCCCAGGAGAGCTATCTGAGCGTCACTTGTGGCCCTACCAAGAATGGGGTAACAAGATACTGCAAGGACTTGTTGAGACAACAGGGTTTTGTGGCAATTATCATTTCCGTGAGGTGGTGAAATAAAAGCCAGAGATCTTCCAGTGACTTTTATGTTAGCATAGATACTGTAACTTTTAAAGTTAAGTTTGACTTCTGAGAGGCACTGGTAAGAGGACAAGTCACAAAATTTTACCTACCTGAATAAATATCTGTCATCTGACCAGCAGCATGCTCTAATCTCCATCTCTCTCTCTCTTTTTTATAAACCTAGTGGTCTTTCTGCTGGGATGTGTAAAATGGCCAACTACATAGACAACAACTCATGGAGTAAGTGCACTCACTCTGCCCATCTCTCCTTTTCCTTGTATCAGAAGTTAATAAAACTCTTGGCCCCAACATTCACCCCAAATTATAGCAATTCTCCACATGTAGACAATGAAAAGCACAATTGTGCTTTTGATCACAAATGTGATCCATGTTGATGCTCTGGGTTCAAAGCCTGGTGTCTGAAGGCTGTGAGGCAGCATGTAGTGAGTACCAGGATTTCTATAGGGTTCTCCAGCAAGATCTAAATGTCCTCTTCTAGCACAGTGGTCTCTGCTGAAGGAGCTGTTTTCTCCAGCTTGCTCCATCACCCTCCACCAGCTTGTCTGGGCAGCTCTGCCTGCCTCATCCCTCATATGAATATACCCTAACCCACAGTATGTTGCATGACCTCAAGGAAACAAACAATGATCACCTGTTTAAACTGTTTAGAACAACCTTGGGTCAAGCTGGCCAACAGAAACACCTTTCCACCAAGGCTCTGCACAGCTCTTGTTGACTCACTCCAGCAGCACACTCGAAGAGCTCAGCCAGGATCGTAGTTTTTGTCCTACTTTGAAAAGTTTCATGTCACTGAACTCTCATCTGCACCTGGCTAGCAATCACTAATGTCCAATTATGTCTTTAGTCTGGTGGAGGTATGTTTAGTCAGCCAATAGCTAATTAATTGCTGTCTACTGGCATTCATGGCATCATCTTTACAGCTTCAGATGGAAATCCTAAACCATCCATAGACAGATTGCCCCAGTCATCACAGTGGTGCTTCCATAACTGCCTGGCTCATGGTGTTTTGCTGCTTATTTCCAGAAAAATCATGCTAGTCCTATGACAGTAGTACTCTAACCTGCACTGGCAACTTCTGGGCATGAAGCCATTATCCAAGGGAATTTATGACCTGTCAGAGCCAGGTTCCATCCTAGGTTCATGAAGAACTGTGTGCTGTTCCTCCTGGAAGTGAAGAAACACCGGACTCCTGCCACAGGAATTATTCAGTGCTCTTCAGTCTCAGATCTCAGTATTTATGAGCATGAACCCCAAATTACTGAATACTTTTGAAAACTACTTGGGTCTATGACCCACAGCAGCAGTGATCTTAACGGCCTGTCTACAGTGCAGTTGTGAAGAAATATTTCCTTCTATTGACTTAAAATGTATATGCAACCTACTTCAATGAAGCACACATTTTTCTCTTCCCCTTAGGAAAACAGTAGGGGAAAAAAAAAAAATTAAAAAAAAAATGCTGCTTCTGTTTCATTTATGTGCTCTGTAATCATCAATATCTTCATTCAGTCGACTTCTTATAAGCAAAACAATCCAACACAGCAATCTCTTATGCCAGGCCCCCTTCTGTACGTATTGTAGGCAGTGGCCAAAATTGATACAGATTTCACAGGGAACAAGAGTAGACTTTCTATATAAGATCTCCCTATACATCTCACCATCTGTGCTGAAGTAAACAAATATAAAGCCATATTAAAATCAAGCTCAGCTGGAAACAGAAGAGAAGGAAATACTAGCAACTGCTAAATAAAAAGCAATAAACAGTTTCAAAAAGTGTTACAAATAATGGATGGCTTTTTTTTAAAGTTACCATTGTGCTATAGATGACCTGCTTAAACAGACCCGTGTTGAGGCACTTTCTTTAATGAGTATTTTGTTTATTTATATAATGTAAAAAATAATATATAATATTAATTAACAGTATAGACAGTAATATAAAATATTTTAAATTATTGATAATTTTTCACTCCTGCAAGAAGAAAGATTTCTTCATTACAATCCCAGCCCTTTTATGGGCTGTGTGCATGCTCAAATTTGCACAGTTTCATTTAACAGAGAACGACACAAGCCCTGGGATTTATCTCCAAAGATTTGCTCAGGGTGAGGCTCACATTCTACAAAATACAATGGTGTGGCACAGGCTTCAGATCAGTAAAGTACCCCTGTTTAGGAAAATATACCTAAGACAAGAAGCCTTAGGGATGTGCTTATGTGCTTCCTTGAATCAGCCTGATTGCTGTGAGTATTTTCCCTGAGGCAGAGATAAGGTTTACAGACATAGGTCCCAAATTTGGGCCAGCCCAAAGACAATTTAAATACATCTCTTTCCTTTCTGTCTTTTCACTACTGAAAGATCCAGGTTTGCAGCACATCTTATTCCTATCTGCCTTTATTAGGCTTTTTATAAATGTGTAAGAAAAAAAATAAAAATTCAGCATCCCAGCTATCTTCTTGGGTTTAAGATCTTAACAAATGAGGACACAGCTGGGCTACTTGCTCTGTGGATTTGCTAGCTGCGGGATTAAGTCCAGCTGAGCTGAAGTTTATAAACCAAGTTATTGACTTTAAAAATTCTCATACCGCTTATCAAAACACACCACATTGAAAGAACGCCCTTCCCAGAATCAAATGTGGGAAAGCTTTCTCAATTATAGGCAGCCTCTCCCCATACAGCCTCCCTCACCATAACCCTACCAGTCTCCGCATCTACTTTATTTCAAGACTCACTCTCAAGCTGCTCTAAAAAATAGTCTTTTCTATCTTCTATCCCAAATAAGCAGTCAGCAAAAGGTTGGCTGCATACAGCCCAGCACTGAAACGGGAAACAAATAGTGTCACCCCAGGCATCATCCTCGCAGGGCAAAGCCCAGGCTGTCATTAGGTGCTACTCGCCTAAAAGGATTTGTTTCTAGTCTGAAGTTAGCATGGTGCCTTTGTACATTGCTTTTCACTAAAGGTCTGATCCAGCTGCCATTAAAATAAATGAAAAGGGTCCCATCGACTTCAAAGGAATCTAGATATAGCATATATTGCAGTAGATGAAAATACCAAAGGAAAAGAAAACTTCTTTCTTTAGTATATACTTTTGATTTTTATATAGTCTTCATCATGTTCTAAAGAAAAGGGACTGGAAAATTTTCCAAGTCTCTCAATGCTGAAAACTGGAAAACAAAACAAAACAAAACTGAAGTTTTTGACAAAGGCAGACACTTGCCCATTTACTTCAGAATGTATTTTTTTCTGTGAAAAAATGTTTCCAATAGCAAATATGTGAGTAGTTTAAATTCTAAACTACCTATAGAGCCAGGGAAGTATTTTAAAATAGATAATTTTTGGAGGCATACACATTCTTTCTGCCCACTTACCCATCAGTCATCAGACTTCAAGTTCCACATTTCTGTGACTTAGGAGCCTTAAAAAAATAAAAGGTCAGATATTAGCGCTTTTATTGCCTGTGTCTATAAGGAGGATCCCAGTGCCTGCCTCTCAGCCCAGTGCTCTGTGACAGACATAAAATGGGATAACATATATAAGAAAGAGAAGAATTTATTACAGTACAGAAGGCTGGGCTAGAAACTCATCTATGAAGTTTTATAGATGCATATATTTTAAACACCTTTCAGCAGCGTGATATACCATTATAGTTATTGGATTTTTCATCTTTGACTTAGATATGAATTATTTAATTAGAAACTCCAATACCTGCATAACTTTGAAACCCTTCCACTATTATTCTTACTCAAAGAAAATATTTGCACCTAAGAGAATTTCTTAGCAGTCAAAACTTCTATTGAGAGCAGTAGTAAAACAGAGGTAGGCTAGTTTATTCAGGTAATTTGGATCAGGCCATACTCTGTTTCAGATTACACCTGGCTTTCTTTAAATGCAGTGACCCAACATGGGGTTATTGTTTAGTCAATATGGTTTTCTATCAAATTACCCCCTCTAGATTCCCTGAAATCCAACAAAAAACATCTTGAAAGTATCCAGACTTCCCTAATTTATTTAAAAACCATTTATTTTAATTAATTCTTTTCTTTAAAATATTTTATAATTCAGTATCTCCAGCAGGTCTTACTTTCCCCCCCCCCAGTAGACCACTTTGAAGGAAACACAAGCTGCTGAATATCTATGCAGGGCATTTGTCCGTTATTGGAGGAGATCACAAAAGCATTTCACATCCTGCTGTTTAGAGTAAGAACAAGCTTGTTTCAACCTTACATGGTAGGGTCGCACGCCTGGTGGGTTCAAAGAAGAATGATGGGGAAAATGCCCTGTGTATTGGACGCAATTACACGATATGTATAATCTACTGCAAAAACGTAACTTACCTAAGGGATCCCTGCTGACCTGCTCATGGAGCAGCTCCACGAGAGAATTTCCCATCCACTGAAGGGTTCTGCAGATGAAAGATGCAGGGTCTGTCCTCTGGGGTTAACCCCTCACACATGCTGGGAAACACAGGCAGGACATTATCCCCCCAGGGCATCCTGACACAGGCAGTTTGGGCTTAAAAATCCTGACATGCTGTCAGCAGAAACAACTCATTCCTTAAACAAAAATAAAGGTCATTCCAATTGGTAAAAGACAAAGCAGGATGCGCCTCTAAGCAATTTATGTGCATTACATTACATTGCCAGGCAGATTTTTGCCATCCTATGGCTGTACCATACCTGGTGTTCTAGGGGCACGGTGATCATTCAAAAGAGCAGCAATTGATCTAGTAACTGAAGAGCAATTAGAGTACTACAGGGGTGGACAGGATGGTTCATAAAGCTGCTCTAAGGGGAGATACATATTTTTACTGCATATAAACAGTGAATGTGCAGTCTCCTGCTGCTGCCCCCTCCTTCATGCACACACACTGGCACATGAGGTGCTGCTGGGAGGATAACATGCATGAAGTTCCTCCCTTGCAACCACCATCCTACCATCTGTGCTCAGAAGACCCCATATTGCTCAGGGACCCGATACAGGTTTGCAGGATTCACTGCCTGCACTCAAATGGATCAAAAATCTCACAGTCAACATTCTCACTGTCCTCTTCATGTGGGTATGGGTGGCATGAAACCACCATCAAAATATTCTGCACTGAAAGGCGCTGATTTGTAAAACATTTTTAGCAGCGTCTGTCAAAACAGATGTCTATCAAAATTGACCTAGACAGGCTGGAGGGGAACCTAATGAAGTTTAACAAGGGCAATAGTAGAGCACTGCACCTGGTGAGGAATAACCCCATGCACCAGCACAGGTTAGGAGTTAAGTCAGTGGAAAGCAGATCTGCAGAGAAGGAAGTGGGAGTCCTCATGGACAATAAGTTACCGATGAGCCAGCAGTGTGCTCTTGTGGCCAAGAAGGCCAATGGTATCCCGGGGTGCATTCAGAAGAGTGTGACCAGCAGGTGGAGGGAGGTTCTCCTCCTTCTCCATTCTGGACTAGTAAGGCCACATCTGGAGTATTACGTCTAGTTCTGGGCTATGCAGTTCTAGAGCAACAGAAAAGTCCTAGAAACAGTCCAACAGGAGACTACCAAGATGATTAAGGGACCGGAGTATTTCTCCAACCAGGAAAGGCTGAGGGCCCTGGGGCTGTTTAGCCTGAAGAAGAGAAGACAGAGAGGGGATTTTATCCATGCTCATAAATATCTAAACGGTGGATGTCAAGAGGATAGGGTCAGTCTCTTTTCAGTGGTGCCCAGAACAGGATGAGGGACAATGAACTAGAACACAGGAAGTTCCACATGAACACAGGGAAATACTTCGTTCCTCTGAGGGTGACAGAGCACTGGAACAGGCTGCCCTGAAAGGCTGTGGAGTCTCCTTCTAGGGAGACTTTCTAAACCTGCTTGGATGTGATCCTGGGCAACCTGCTCTGGGTGATCCTGCTCTAGCAGGAGGGTTGGACTAGATGATCCCCAGTTCCTTCCAACCCCTCCATTCTGCTATTCTGTGAAAATATTACCGCGAGCTGGCAGAAAGCACACTGGACATTTTAGGATTTGGCAAAATTTCATGTATGATTTTTTTTTTTCTTTTTTTCCCTAAAGAGGAACACCCTCATTTTATGGGAACGTACCCAGCTTCACACGAGTCAGAAAAATATACAAAGGTTTGGGTGAATGACTGAACAGCTCAGGGTTGCAGCTCACCCAGTTCACAGGACAGCAGCCCCTGACACTGGGCAGGAACAGAAGGGCTGTGTTAATGGGAAAAATAATTATGAGTCTGTTTGATTTGCAGTAGTGATAAATAATGAATGTGAATCACAAGGACAAGATAACACAGTAGTTTTCACTGATCCTAATGTCAAAATGTTTCCTCTTCCCTCAGCTTCATGTCCGAGAGAGCACTGCCATTACCACCTTGCTTTTATCAGCACCACTACCCTGAGAAACACAGAGGTTGGAAGCGACTAATTCTGGAGCTCCAGGCCCAGAAATTGTAACTCACGTGCCTAACTCCACATGAGTAGCTGAAGACCAAAGGATTACGCCTGGAAGTCAAGTGAAGCACGTGTGTGTTTCTGGCTGAGGGTTTCTGACACAAAGGAGTCCCAGCTCCCCAGGTTGCAAGGATTAGGTTTTTATCCCTAGTGCCTAACAAGATATTGCTCTTTAAAACAGCCATTGGTGCAGAGGAATAGGAAATATAAATACCACTTCCAAGAGAGACAAAAATGTTTTCAGCTAGTAACAAAAATCCTGAAACAGTCTGCTCTAGTGAGTGAACAGAGGATTACATTTAAAATCAACATTCTTAATGTACACTTCTAATCTTAAATTTCTAAAAAGATTAGCCATTTACAGGCTGAATAACAGCTTCTGCACACATTCCAGCTAGTATAAAAATCATAAAGGTTAGCAAACTATGTGGATCAGGATATAAACTAATCGACATCTGGGATTAGGAAGAAATCTCCTCCAATTCATTGGTAAAGGCTTCCCCAACTACCAAACAGAGCCCATTATTCTGTTTGGCTGTTAATAACTCAGGTGACATTTGCCATATGCCATCAAAGAGCCCAGGGTCAATACAAATTTTATCTCTGTTAAGGCCTGCAGATTCGGCCTCACATTATGAGTCCACAATTCAATAGTGAGTTAAGCATTCCTGGTTTTAAACAGTTCTTTAAAGTGGTGGGGATTATTTGGGAATCGTGTGATGCCAAGGTGCGAGGGAAGAAGTCTTGGAGGGGTGGAAAGGAATAGAAATAAGATTTTGACATAGGACAGATATCAAAGTAGGTGATCTTCTTTCTTTTCTTTGCCAACTGTGCAAAAGTTGTCTTTTTAAACTGGAATCACTGTGTATCTCCAAGCAACTCACATTAAAAGCAGTTATTCTAGTACGTCCCTAGCTACATTTCCACAGTAATTTAAGTACGTTATTCATCTGCTGAGTTTCCTACACAAAGGGAAAGAAAATGAGGATTTTTTTTCCATAGTTAAAACAAAGTACAGTGAAGGTTTGACCTTAACATAAGGATAAGACTCAATGTATTCCCCATTGCTTTTTCTGAAATAAGGTTTGGCAGTCTTATATAGAGGGAATTAAGCCTTAGTTTCTTATGCTTCAAAACCTCTAAAAAAGTCACACCTTGTGCAAGAGAGGATCTGGAAGATCTTCTCAGTGCCTCTTTTTGGAGGGGTCATCTCTCCAACTGAGAATTAATGAGATGCATTTAGGGGTGGTAGTAGTCCTTGTCCAGATAAAGAAGTTGGCTCCACAGAACCGTTTTTTCTAGACCTGCCAAGCATCCCAGCTAGGAACAACTACCTTATGTCTCTTACTACAGTGTCTGCATCCCATGCACCTGCAGCACAGACCTACTGCCTCACCACACCTTCGGACAACCTGCACCATCCTTGTGGAGTGCTGCTTGAAAGCTTACTTTTCCTCAGAAGAATCCAACCACCAAAAGCTTTCCCCAGGTCTACAATTGCCACAAAAAAAAACAGAAGTCCATCTGTCCCCTAGCTGGCAGTGCCCAAGTTGGGATGCCTAGGGAAGAATGTAAAACAGGGAGATTACGTGGCAGTATCTTGCTAGCATGCATTGCCTGACTCCAGCTAATTACAGCAGACAGATTTCTTAAGCCAGCACTGGTCCCTCTGTCTTTAGCAGCTCTCCATAGACACTTTTCTTTTGGGAATTCATCTGAGCCCTTTCTGAACCCGCATATACTTTTGGCATTCAGAGCACTCAGTTTTATGAATATCCTGTATGGAGAAGTTGTCCAGTACAAATCATAAGCAGAACAACTCCCTTGGGCTGTTTTGAAGCCAGCACCTGCTATTTGCCTGTGCTGGCCCTAAGTCCAGAGGTGATGCTGTCACACGTCTGGAAACTCTGCCAATCATGACACCTGACAGAGCAGCCAAACTCACTCCATTTCCAGGAATATGAGACGTTATTATGGTTATTTAGTAATGCTGACTGAGGGTCTGCAAGACTACAGCCCCAGTACTATGTGAAATAGAGGGTTCCCAGAGGTTTTTCCTTAGGCTCCAGCCAGCAAACACCTGCTCACTTACAAAATTCTCCATTCAAGCCAAAGGGACGACACCTGTGAGCAGAGTCACCCCCGCGATGATACCTGTCTGGTTTTCCAGCTGGGAGAAAACATGTTCCAAGCTGTGCTGAGTGACTGATGTGCTCCGTGCTAATATATGTTTCACAATTCATAAATCTGCTTCACTCACATGGTTCTGGGGTAACAATAAAATAACCGGTGAAGGTGGAAACGGTAAGAATTTCAGTCACCACCAATGAGTGATAACTCACTGTCATTTGAATATCTTATGTGTTACTAAATCAAAACTTAAATTAAAGTCAACTTTTAAAAGACACTAATATGATTTCTGAGTCTCTGAATACCTTCTGGATCCATCCTGAATATGTTTACCTATAATATATACAAGCCTGTTGCTGTAAAAAAGCTGTAAAAGCCCTGAACTGTGGTTGCCAACTGATGTGGAGGGTTCTCTACCTGGGCTTTACATCTACATGGATGCATTGCCAGAAATTAAGGTGGGTGTTCACAAAAATCATTAAGGTGATTTCTGGAAATCATTAAGACAAGTAACAAAAATGACAAATTTCTTGTAGGAAATCACATTATTAGGGAAGTAAAAAGACAGTTCTACATTAAGTGCTCTCTTTAAGACAGTGAAACTAGTAACAAACCAGCTTTTTGAGACAGAAGGAAACTTAACATCTCACAGAACACCCAGGAATAGCATGAGATACAAGGAAATACACTTTGCAGAAATATTACTGCCTGTTCTTTGAGGAGTATGATGGAGAACTCTCAGACATGGCAATTCTGTCAACCACAATACGCAAGGAATGTAATGGAAACCAAAACAGATAGATTGGACTAGTTGCTGGGAACACTCATATTTTTAATTTAACTGTGTGGAATTCACTGGAACACATTCGTTTCTCCGATGGTCAAATACAAAGGGGTTTAACATGAAGGAAACCTGCATCTGTGTAAGGGAAGGAGGGGATTCTCCTCTTCCTCTCTGAAAAGGCTATGGGTTTTATTGCATTGTATTGTGCCATTTCAAAATGGTTGTAAAAGCCTGTCCCTAGGCATAAAATCTGCTCACTTACTTTGTAGCAGTGCATCAGCTAATGAGCTCTTATTTGCCTTTCCAAATTAAATTACTTGTTACAGGTAGGAGGAATTTTGCAGTGGTGGGTTAAAAGTAATAGAGTAAAAAAAGCATATCAAGCAACTTTTCTAGTCTGTTCTAATTCAAAGGTACTTTACTGTTCTTCTAACACAGAAGTGCTAAACTCACACATCAAATAAAAGTTGGTGGAAAACTCCAACAGGAGGAAAGGTGCCCTTTTCTTTCACTGTCAGTCAGTGGCAATGCTACCTTTTCCCTCTGCCTCAAGTGGTTATGTCATCTCTGAGGTCAGTTTTATGCTTCTTGAACATGACTTGGCTGTTTATGAAACAACAACAATCGGTAGCAACTTCAAGAAAGAAGCCTTGGGCTAACAAATAATAATAATAAAAAAACCCTCATTTTTGCCCACAATGAGAAAAATCTACAGAACTGCCACCTAAGGGCTTTCATTGCCTTCGGCACTGAAGGAATCCATATTTAGAGAGTGCAGCCTAAACATTTTCACTCACTGAGCTCATCATTTATTTCGGTGGCAGACATCCCTATGTGAGACAACCTCACCAGTCATCAATCCCTCTTTAGATTAAACATGAAAGGGGGTCTATCCTCCCATTAGCACAGGGGAGATGTACTAATATGGCTCAAATTAATGTCCTAATCATTCCTTGACAGAATGGAATTTAAAATATCCCAACTCTATCACTCCACAATCATACAGTCTGAGTCTGATAATTTGAAAATTGGTGTTGGTCATCAGGGAACTCAGACTTCAGTTGAATTATTCAGAGTATCAGACACAACCACACAAATTACACTGGGGCAGAGGGGAAGGGAACAACAGGAGGAAACAGGGGAACGTTGGTGAAAATCTAAACACAAGGCAGTTCAGCCAAAAACAGACTTCTTAGCAGTTATTTAGTTACAGAACAGGATTTTCCTCCAAGAGAGTGCTTGCAGAAAACACCATCTTTGCACACACTTGCTTGAATACACATTTGTATGGGTTTTCATTCTTAGTGTTTACTGGGGCTCTGGTTACATTCTCCAGCCAATTTACTCATGTAATGTGTTTTTTTTTTTCCCTCCGGCTACCGTGAAACAAAGCTTCAAAAGGGATAGGCAGGGAAAAAATTCCTCTTGCTAATCTTTTTCTCTCCTAAATACTGAGGAATTCTACTTCCCTGGCACCGTTCTCCCTATTTACATGCGTGTAGCTGTGTACATACCCCGGCTTACTAACCCGTGCTCCACACAAGGGATATAACTGAATAGGGTTATTCATAAACAAACCCTCATACAGCTCGGCCAGAGCCAGGATTTTAGTCTATGCTCACAGGGCTGTGATTAGTCCTAGCGAACATTATGAAAATCAACCTGGCTAATTATTACTCCAAATAACCAACGAAGGAATGCAGTAGATTCTCCAGGAAATACTGTAAGAGAATCAAGATTCGCGTGTTTGCATTTATTTGTTTGTAAATTCTGTTCTCATTACCTCATCCGTCAGATTTATGCTCCGTGCAAGAATTACCAGGTGAAATTCTATAGACTGTTCGATGAAAGAAGGCACATAGATCATCACATCATACCTTTTTGGGATACAAAAGCCTCTGAATTTCCAAATGCCAAAATTTTGTGCAGAATATTCATCATGATATTGTTATTATATCCTCATTGACTATACTAACCATTTATAGAAGGTTCCACAGAATTTAAAGACAGAGCTGAGAGCCTGATCTCCTATATATCTCAAATCAATGTTTTATTCCTATTTTAAATCCCAAAATTAAATCACAGCATTTTAGTCCTTGAGAGAGTAGATTATGTACAAAATGAAAAGAACCTCCCACTAATTTCAACACCTCTGCAAAAGAATAAATAGACTGAGAAACATCTAGATGAATCTAGTGTGCACATTGTGCCAAACATGCTGGAGAAGCTGTGCAACCTTCAAGACCCCTGCCAATCTGACATGAGGCAAAAGTCATAATCAATTTAACTACTGAAATTAGTCTGAGAATAAATATGAAAGGAAAATATAACACTGAGGCACCTATGATTAAAGAAGAGTGTTTATGCACCAGTGCTGAACACTGGCAAAAGCCATTCAGGGCCACCCATTCACTCCTGGTACTCAAAGGGAACGCAGAAAAAAATGAAACAACTCCCAAATAACCAAGATATATGTGGCCAATTTCATCCAAGAGGAAAAAGAAATCCTTCCTGACAGTCTGCAAGACCTCACTGAAGCCACAAAACAGAGAAAGATTATTTGATAATAATTATTCTCTTTTGAAACTGCCAGTGTTACAGGGATGCTGAGAGCAACACCGGCAGTGCTGGTCCCCAGAGCCTCACAGGGACTGAATAACAGAAGGAATAACAGGTTCTCAGACTGCAAGACGAGGAACTGCCACCAATCTCCTGACAAAGCTCCCACTTACACATGCACAGAAAGATGTACAGATTTTCTCACAAAGCAGATGAAAGCATGTATTTAAAAATACATATTTAACGTCCTCTTAAACATCCCTACCTGTGACAGCTTTTACAGGACAAACACTTTTATTATTTAGGGCTCTGTGGGATAGGAAATCGTGTCTTCTTTTAAAGGTGGATTTGTCTAACTTAAGCTTGCAGCCACTGGGTCCTGTAATGCCTTTGTCAGGTAGAAAAAGTGGCTACTCAGTCTTGGATATCTTTTCCATGGGTCAGTACCTACCTGCAGTGGCCAGCTTCTTCCCTGATGAGCTAAATAAGTTGAGCTGCTTATGCCTCATATTGTCACGCTTGTTTTCTGAATCCTTTTTCATACCTTTCCTTTGAACTTACCTCACTATTTCCACATTGCTTTTGAACTGTGAACACCAAAACTGGACACAGTTCCTAACAGTAGCCTTACCACTGTTGTGAATGCAGGCAACATCAAATCCTCTTATCTGCTTGATATTACTCTTTTTTTTACATCTCAGGATTGCATTGGCCTTTTAGCCACAGAATTACAGTGAGATTTCATTTTGAGGTGCTTATCCAGAAAGCATCCTAAATCTTTTTCAAAGTCCTTGCTTTCCAAAAGAGAGTCTCCTGCCCTGCTTAGCCTCTTGTCTTCTTTCTTTATTACATTGCCTTGCACCTAGCTAATATTCAAACTTTTTTTTTTTTTTTTTTCATTTTGACCTCTTCATTAAGCACTTCAGGTCACTCAGCAATAATAATTTGCCCCTTTATCACTTATTCTTCCATTTGTTCACTGTTAAGCTGTGCCATGTGTAAACCTGATTCCATTATCATTTCTTTGATTGGTGATAAAAACATTTGGCCTTTACTCAAACTTGATTCCTAGAGGAATCCATTAAAAAAAGCAGGTTTATATCACATTCAGAGTCTGTGCAGAGCATTAACCAAATCAAAACCAGGATCACCACTGCCATTTTCAATCTGACTTCTACCAGGCATCAAGTATAAAGAAGGAAAACTTCTTGTTATAGTTAGAGCAATGATGCCACCCCCTGCCAGGGTGTTGTGATGATGTACTCCCCTAGCACCTGTAAGATACTGCATGGACAATCTGCTTGCCTTAAACACATACCTGATAGGTAAACTTTGGGGTAAATCAGCCCTTCTGAAATAGATGTATATAGGTATGTGAAACCTCTGAGTGCTTTCAGGCTCCAAGGTATGCTGGTACACCTGGCTGTACCTCAGATCCATCCCTAGGGAAGCCCCAGGTATCATCAACATCTCTCTATCAAGTTTTCTACAGGTTTGAAGAGACCTGCAGGGCTCAGTCTGGACAGAAGGAAAAGAAAGACTGTGGGATGTAGCACCGTCTCCATCTGGCTCCAGAGCCTAGATATGGCTCCCTGGAGCAACTAATGCAGGTGGCAACTAAGTCTTCTGGGAGGCTTCAGCAGCACCTACTTGTCTCAGTTTCCTCTCTGTGAACGTACTTCTGGTTCCTTCCACAGTCTGGTTTATGAGGTACTTAGCACTTACAGAAAAATTCAGTATTTAATTAAGCTGAATTACATCCCAGCATTGTGCTGAGATTGTTTTGGAGGCCATCTAAATATACAGGAAAGTGATATGCAGCAGCTTAACCAAAATATTACAGCATAAATTTGTGTCCCTCTATTAAATAAGAGAATGGCAGCATCTCTTCTCCATGCTCAGGGTGTCACAACACCATTACACTCAGAGCTGAAATGAATTATTTGACAAGAATGGGGGGCATGATATGTCTTCTAAAGGAAATGTGACTGAGTCATTTATATTTTTTTTGTTCTCACTCTCTGTTCTAGTTATGCCACAGATGGCAGAAAATAGGAGTCAAACCAATTTCATACAGCATTCAGTTCAAAGTGGCATGTATTTTAGTTTTCCCTGTATAATTATGAAGAATAGGTGGAAACATATTGTTACTGTTTTAGACAAACAAATCAAGCAAGTCCCTCCAAAATCATCCTGAAAGTCAAATTCCTCCTGCATCCTACCCTCACAAACCAGTTTAGTGGATTTACTTTGACAAAAATCAAGCAACTGATGCAATGACTTCAATGGCAATGAAAATGCCTCTCTGTGTGACTGAGTGGGACTAGCAGTGACTGGAAATAAAGTTGTTAAACAAAATTTTCATGAACTTTTAAAAAGTCCCATCAAAACACTGGCTTTTCTGCTATCCCTGACCATTAGAGATTTTCACATAATTCAAGACAGAGCTCCAGACTCTGCCAATATAGTGAAATAGATCTTACTTTTATTACTGCCCATCAGAAATCAAAATCACTACTCCAACAGAACTCACTTCTGTCTTCTGGGGGAAGTTTTAGCAAATGGTTCTGTCATAGCTAAGAGAAATCAACTCAATATACTGCTTGCTCTTAGAGGATCAGACTCTTCTCATTCCCCTGGGACAAGGAAGTTTCAGCTCACACACCTAAAATAACACAAATCTTCATTTCTCCAGTTCCAAGGAAACGACTTCATGGCCTTTGCCCGGAGAGCCATGCATATATCTGCAAATAGTTTGTGGTCAGATTAAAAACTTGAATGCCTGAGAAACTCAGGGATATGTAAAGTCTGGGAGTCAGAATGTAAACCTCTTGTGAAAAAAATATGGGAATGATGGTCCAATATCCATGAGATTATTACCTTTTTCATCTCCTGGTAAAATAATTTTACTCCCTCTGTATGTTACCAAACAGTGACCACCTAACAGTCTTCTTCTTGTCCAGTGAATGATTCATTTCACACAATTAGCTGCCTGTCTTGATGACTACCCTATAAAGGACATGGAGGTGGGCAGGGCCTGGGATGCATGAAGCAGAGGATCCCTTTCTAACCAGGTCCCTCTGACAGGACGCTGCACCTGCTGGCTCTGGCTTCAGACCCCTGACACCAGCGTTGGCCACTCAGCAGAATGAGAGATTTGTTCCGAGGAGGTATTTCATTACACTTGTTATGTCCACAGTAGTCAATGATGTTTTTCACTAAATTCCACAGGATAGCAGTTTTTAGCAGTTTTAATCCATCTTAAATTTATATTTTGGCAATTAAGTCAAGCTGCATACCTGAAAATTACTTTAAATGTCGCTTCCTGCTTCCTTTGGGGATTATCATTCTGCTAAATGCTAAGGATAATTGTAACAGATATGTACAGATGAATACTAAAATTACCAGCGAACAATCTTTATAGTTCAAATAAATACATGAATGAAATAAATCTGAGATATCTTCCTGATCTCCACTGACTTCTTCAGACCCCTTAAATCCTGAAGATCTACTAAGTATCTATTACCATATTCTCTAGATATTTTACCATATGTATTACAATTTTCAGACAGCAGAAAATTAACACACTGACATTATTTTCCAAGTTGTAAACCTGTAATTAAGGAAATCTTCACCAGCTGAAAGCATGAGTCAAACCTTGCAGTTAAAGTTTGGGTAGCACATATTCCTCTCTGGCTACGGCTTAGGAAAATGTCATACAACAGTTTTGGAGATGAATTTTCATTACCTTTGAAATGGCTCAACATGCATCACAAAGTAAGAAATTTTTAGTTAAAAAAATAAAGAATTATATTTTAAAACCCTTAAAATAAGTAAGAATTTCACTCCCAGAAGCACATCCAAACCTAGGAGATAAGGTTTACTGCAAAGTAAGTAGGAAAATATTTATGGCAACCCCTTCTCAAAATCCTGGTACGTGATTACTACAGTGGTCCCTGCAATGTTCCCACAGCTAACCTAACGGCATTGCCAGCAAATAGTTTGCAGACTAAAATGAAATTTCCAAGAAGATGAATAGATCTGTGTGTCTTCTAATAATTTATCTGAAGATGGACCTGATGCTCTGACAATTCAAGATGCCATTAGTTTTGATATGATCAGCAAAGATGGGGGAAGTTGTATCATTCTCATTCTAATACATGCCTTGTAACATAATGATCTATTGCTAAGAGAGGAAATCTCTTTCAGTGGAGCAAGCTTTACCGGCCACCAAAGTCTTGCAGGCTATCAGCTGCCTAATCCAAAATTGGGATACTCACAAACAATCCTCAGCCTGTCAAGTAGAACCTTGTAACAGCTTCTATTAAAAAAATCCTGCACCGGTCCAGATAAAACGCTCACCACAGAGTATTTATTTTCCTGTAAATAGATATTTCTTTTGTAACACTGTTTTAAGGATCCCTAATTTTCAGTTCTAGTACTTGGACGTAGGTTTGCCTCCATAAAACATGTACTAAATGAGAGGACAGGATTTCCCGAATGGTAAGAAAGGATGTGAGTGGCAATGAGTTGTTCCCAGAGCCAGGAAGAGCATGCCAAGCAGAGAGAAATGTCTCCAGAGCCAGGTATTAACCTTAATTTTTACAAAACTTCTTGCACACTGTGGCTCCCTAAGACCCAGGCAGGATGCCCCCAAATTATTTTTCAGCCACCTGCCCCTCTCTACAAAGTCCACCTGTGAATGCCTTTCTCTCAGCAACACTAGAGAAAAAAAAATAAATTAAAAAACAATAATGAAATGAGGCAGTTTCTTCTTAAATAGCCAAAGTTACTGAAATGAACTAAAAGTAAGAAAATTAATGTAGATGTAATCATATGCTTATTCTTCATGAATATGAAATTGTGGCTAAAATTCTGAGTTAAAGTGATTTAAATCCAGAATAAAGTCGCTGAGGATCAGGAAATTTCTTTGAAATTCATTACCTGTAAGTGAAATCAGAATTTGACCCTATGTCAGCATTTGTAAATCTGGTATTTAACAAAATTTGAAAGGAAAACTAAGGTCAAGATTTGAATTCTATCTTCCTGAAGTGAAAGAGTCCGAAAGTACCGTCCTAAAATGAAAACCGCAGAAAATGGTCAGTATAATAGACCTATAGAGCTTCATAGCTTAAAAGTGCTGTCCAAATATTAGCTAAATCCTTACTATAAACCTGTGAGGCAGATAAGATGGAAGCACTTACGCTAAAAATAAATAAAACCTAGAACTGTCTCATATAACCGTAAGATTTTATTAAAAATAAACAGGGCTGGTTGGTATCCTTAACCTCAAGGTCACAAAACAAAGTACTAGGCACTAGAGGATAGCAGCAGAAGCCAGTACTCCAAAATCACTGTGTCTAATTAAGGATTCCGAAGAATCTCTGCTTTATGCTCTCTCCTGTCTCAAAACATTCACTGCGAGAACATTCAAATGCCACCAGGAGACTGACATGCTACTTGCTAGGTCAACAGTCCCATTGAGACTTCTTCTCATCGGCTTCATCGGATTCTGGGTCAACTATATATGCTGGGCAAATAACACTGCACCAGGGCAAATAACACCGAACGGGGCTCTCGTGCTTAAGAGAAAGAAAACGAAGAAAAAAAAACACACAAAAAAACCCCAAACCAAACAAAAAAGCTGCGTGGAAATTGGAAGAGTGTTGTCGTGTGTGCACTTGCTAAATAATTCAGATTTCAAATTGTTCTGAACTTCTGACCCTCACACTCCACGGTGATGTACAGAACTGCAGGTTTCACTGTTAATCCACGATGTCTTAATGACAAAAATGCACGGAGCCCTCCTGTCTCAGAGTGAGGCCATACCCTGATAAAAGCATTCTAATATTAATGACGATGGCTGGGCTTAGAAATGTTTTACTCCACTGCAATAACGTGTTTTCATTTGTTTGTGAGGCTGGGAAGAGAGAAAATGAAACTGCCCTTTTAATGCTGCACCGGTTCCTCCCAGGCATCGGGTAGCGTGCGTCCCTTTTTCAATAAAAATCCGCGTTTGCCTATTTGTGCGGATTGCGCGCTTCCCTTCCGTCCCTTTGCTTTGCTCAGCTCTCACTTGGCACAACTGCTTCACTTTCAACACGTTAGAGCACCTATTTCTCCACGACGCATTTGTAACTGGCAAAGTAAGGAGAAAAGAATTTGATTAAGCTTATTTTTATGCTTGCAGGAAATATAAAAGACAAAGTGTTCTATGTTGAAAACTACAGCATATGCAGCTTGTGTGCACATCAGAAAGATCTCTGCAAAGCAGCACGCGTAGATAAAAGATGATACAGAATGGAAAGACAGATGCAGATTTCCACGCGTAAAATCTGTAGTGACTCCAAGCACGATGGGGAGTAAAAAAAAACCTCAAAAACCCAAAAAAGCGGTTTCGGGAGACAATCGTACCAAGCTACTCAAACACTCCTGTGGACTTCAAGAGGCTTTGGATCACGCCCCCGGAGAGAGATGATTTAATAAAGCGGGGTAATATTTCTTTTCAACTACACGCTACTTTTGAAGACAGCTGGGAGACCGATGACCTTTTCGGAAACGCGCTCTCCCCGCTGCACGTCCTTGCCGCGTACCGAGGGGGGGAGCGCTCGGCACGCAGCTCCGCGCCCCGGGGACGCGGGGCGGCGGATCCGCGCCCGCACCTGCACCCGCGGCAGGGGGGGCTCCGCGGGGCGGCCCCCTCGGGGCGGGCGATGGGGAAGCAGCCCTGGACACAAGCTTTTGTCGACCCCGGGCGAACGGGCCCGCGGGGGGGGGGTGTCCACGGCGCGGGCCGGCGCGCGCGGGCGCGCCCCCGGC
>JANHFX010019138.1:36089-74456 GCA_027560015.1 Chloroceryle amazona | reverse complement strand
CATCCTGGCCTGTATCAGAATAGTGTGGTCAGTGGGACTAGGGAGGCGATTGTCCCCCTCTACTTGATGTGTTAGGCTGCACCGGGTATACTGTGTTCAGTTTTGGGCCCCTCACTACAGGAAGGACATTGAAGTGCTGGAGTGTGTCCAAAGAAGGGTCATGAAGCTGGGGAAGGGTCTAGAGCACAAGTCTTATGAGGGGTGGCTTACAAAACTGGGGTTGTTCAGCCTGGAGAAAAGGAGACTCGGGGGAGACCTTATCACTCTCTATAACTACTTGAAAGGATGCTGTAGCAAGGTGGGGCCCATCTCTTCTCCCAGATAACAGGAAAAGAGGAAATGGCCTTAAGTTGTGCCAAGGGAGGTTTTTAGATTGGACATTAGGGAAAATTTATTCACTGAAAGAGTTGCTGCCCAGGGAATTGGTGGATTCACCATCCCTGGAGGCATTTAAAAGACATGGTGCTTAGGGATGTGGTTTAGTGGTGACCTGGCAGTACTGGGTGAATTAGTTGGACTCAATGGTTTCTTCCAACAAAAATGATTCTACAGTTCTGTGAAATGGATTTCTTTTAGATTAAACTTCCCATAAAGTTGAAGGAAAAACTTTGAAGAGATAAGAGTGTCAGAAAGATTTTTGGAGCAGTGGCCTGGATGAATGTGTATATTGTCAAGGTTTAGGGTCAGGGCAGCCCCTTAGACCTGTAACTGATGTTGTTAACCCCCCTCCCTCCCCAAAGGGGAAGAGAAAGGGAATAAGGGAGACACACTTAGCAATCATAATAATAAAAATGGAATATATAAAAATATGTACAAACCAGTACCAAACCCAACCCCCCTGATGGTAATGACATCATCATCACCACTGGTGCTGTGGAGCAGGCACCAGGGCAGTCCCAGCCTGGGCCCTGCAGCAGATGGGAGCTGTGTTCAGGAGCTGGATTCTGGTACCGGATTCAGGAACCCACCAATTGGGATCAAAGGCAGAATGGACAGAGTCCTCCTGGGATGCTCTGAGGAAGGAACCAAAAGAGGACCTGACCCAAGCCGAGCAAAGCTGGTAAAGTGGTCCAAGAGGGGAGAAGAGACACAAATCCTCCAGAGCCCTCAGCTTTATATCAAATATGACATCTATGGGCTGGAATACCTCACTGGCCAGTTTAGGGTCCTCTCCCTGTCCTCTCCTCCCTGCAGGTGCGGCCTTTTGCTTTCTGCACCTGCCAATGTGGTGCAAAGATCCAGCAGTGGCCTTGGTCTGCACACCAACCTTGGTAGTAACTCTAAACATGGGGTGTTCTCACTGCTGGGAGCAGCCACTGCCTGGGAAAACAGGCTGCTGACTGCAGACAGTGCTGTTAGTTAGAAGAACTGAGATGAAAAGTAAAATCACTGAGCAGAATTAGACCAGAATTAGAACGGTCTTGCTCAAACCAGGACAGTGTATGTACTCATTTATGCACATATACAGAAACAAAATGCAGTGAAATCAGTCTTCCTACAGATTTTCAACAGCTGGACAGCTGAAGATATCACTGACTCTGACACAAAAGGTAGGCTGGTGCCATGGCCAAGTAGAGATGGTTGAAACACATGCAGAAAATTAAGTTTTAACTCCTAACTTTGCTGGGCTGCTTCCACTGAGGCAGATTAATTCCTGTCTGAGCCTGCTGAGTAACATTTCTTCATAGCAAAAAACTCTGAACACTATGCAACCCATTTGACCCGGCACAGATTAAACTGACAACTATCTGGAGCTAGTCCACTGTGAAACACTTACAGGGTTACAGGAAAGAAAATACATCTTTTCCTCACCCATCTAGCCACCTCTTATTGCTTTTAAAAACCACTCTGTGGTGCAACTCAGTACGATTCAGCTTGAGACTTAGGTTGTGGGTACTCTGTGCTGGCTCCTTCTTCATATAGAGCATCTGCAAATCATGGAGATCTATGATGGCAAAGCCTGGGAAACGGCTTTTCTGAGATCACTAGAAAAATACTCTGCAATATTCTACAACCCTGCCAGGTCTTCACAACAAACTATCAGCTATATAATTTTCACGGTTGTTATCAGTTCCAGGAGTCCATCAGCATTGTAACACATGACATCAAAACTGGTAGTTGTTCTGCAGATTTGAGTCACAAATTAGTAGACAATTCCAAGAGAACGACGGTTTTAAGTGAACAATGCTAAAAAGTGCAGTGAAGAACTTAGGGTCCTAAATATTCCTTAATGGGCTACTGCTGTCAGAAAATGATGGAGAGATAGAAGTGCGAGGCTGCCCTCTCTTCCCAAAATCATCTATTACACACAAGGTATATCCCTGCTGGGATATATCCCATCTGGGAGAGATGGGAGAGAAAACAGAAGGGGGAAAGAAGACATCTCTCAGCATCTGCTAAAACAAACTCTGGCTTACAAAAAGTACAAAAATGAGTGGATGGGTAGACAGACAGCTGCACAAAAGCAGTGTGCATCCAAAACCAAAAGTCAGTTTATCTCCTTGTTGTACAGATACAGACATTTTATTCCCAGGTACTTCTGTTTGTCTCTTCCTTTGAGTATTCACTCCCTCGCTTTTGCTTATCTTAATGCTTAAGTAAATCAGCCCTGAGTGGTTTTCCAGCATCATGCTGTTCTTGTTTACTGACCACTGTTCAATAGTTCTTAATGGGCAGTACAAATACAATACAATTTCCGATCTCTTATCTAGAATACGTTGCACAAAAACTGTGAAGATTTGAACTGGAAGAACTGCATTTCCACACTGGAAGTGATGCAAGTGCCTCACTATTTCTGTCCAGATAACATGGCTTGAGGGAAGCCTACACAATTTAATTTGTTCCATTGAGCAAATAGTGCTTTCAAAGTTGCAACACATTCAAAAGAGAAAGATACAGAAAGATGCTTAGTAAAATTTATAGAAACAGCTCTGAGCAATTGACTATAACTTCTAGATGCCTCATTAGAAACAGTCAGAAGGCACTTCAGCTTAGGAAACATCAAGAGTCCATTCAGAAGTGCTTGAAATTTAATTCTCCGATACATAAGACCATGCTGAAAATCCTTTGCCCTTTTTCCAAGTCTATGTATGTGTCTGCTGAGTTGTCACTGCTGTGCATACCAGTGAATACTGCAGTTAGCAATATCCTCTGTACCCCCATTCACATTTTCATTGCACCAGAACATTGTCTCGACCTTTGTCTTCATTTACTTTTAAAGCACAAGTGCATTTTAATTCTGATAAAAAGAGGGGTAGATTTTACTTTATTACAGTAATATACACTATGGTACAGTAGTACTGCATAGTCCATGCTTGCTACAGAAGGTGGAACTCAATTCCCAAACATGCTGCCTCTGAAGAAAATCCTGAACTTCTGTTAAGACCTCCCACAGAAATCAGGGAAGAATTAGTGGCCTGCTGAGTTGGCAATAAGACCCACCCTACAGCACCTGAAGGAAGTAGGAATTACACTGGCAGGGAAGAGCTTAATAGGTTGAGTATCCAGCTATTAATGGTGACTGAGAGGCCTGAAGCCAAGGGAGACTGTTCCAAACTAAAGCCTCCCTTTGGTGAAGAAGGTCTGGCAGAAAATGAGTAATTTTTCTGGCTGGCAATGACTTAGGGGTCCCTGACCCCAGGTTGGATGAAAGTATTTCTCTTTTTTTTTTTTTTTTTTTTCTTTTAACTTCTATTGACCACTGGAGATGTGAGGAATCCACTGAATGCTGAGCCCAGAAGGGGTGAAAGCATTTATGTTCTTGTATGTTTATTTTGGGCTTCAGGGGCCACATAGAGTGTGGAACTTTACATGCAATGCAACTGGCAGAACAAGTTCTCTCTGATTTGAAGGTGTTGGAGGGTAGATAGATCAAGCAAAAATCTGAGGAAACGTCAGAGTTATTATTACATTATGCTGCTTGGAAAGGGGATGTCTCAGGGGTGCTATGGCCACACTGGTCAACAACAATCGTTCCTCAAAATCACAGATGGTCTTTACAACTAGTCTTGAAAAGCTACTTAAACTCACTCTGACCAACTGTCCTAATGAAACCACAATACCAGTAAATCCCATCCCCAATTTCCCATAGATAGGTACAATTGTACCACGTTGATTAACAGAGAGACACTTTCTCGTTTCATGGGCTGTTTTGAAAATGCTCAGAGGACGCAGCATTAACAGGATTCATTTTAATACTCTAACAGCTGAAACAGATATAGAGGAAAAAACAAGGGAATGAATACATAAGAAATACAAGCTTGAACACCCTGTTTTGGGGGTAGCCTGGGGTGAATATTTTATTGTCCGAAAAAACACTGTTTGATTATCCCAAATAAAGCTTGCCAATTTTTTTTTGGTCTTAAGCAAGTAACAAAAACTAGTTACATGTACCAGCTGAAGAGATAAGGGACTATGTCTACTGGGAAATTTGCCAAGACATAAGAGATTTGGGTTCAAGTTCATTCTCTTCCTCAAGGATTTCAACTCACTACTTAGGATGTACCCTTATCTTTCCTCTAAAGATGTAGCCCTGAGGTGGTTTGCTCTCAGACAGTTAGTGGAGCTGTTTCACCTTGCATGGAATATTAGCCAAAGTTGCAGTCCCTGTGCAAACAAATCTTTCATATCTGTGTATACTGACAATGTAAAAAGGGACTGATGTCTGTCTTTTCCACATGACTATATTCTGCATTTTGTGGGGTATGTCATTATTATAGCATGTGAGAGAAGCATCCAAATGTCTATATACAGGATTAATTTTTTTTGGAGGGGACAGTGCAGAAACAAAAACCCAAGCAAACAAAATTCTCATATCACCATGATCTAAAAACATTTCAACCTCCCATACCACATTTCTTGGTTCAAGACAATGTAGACTAGGACACACAACACTGCTGTTCAGAGTCATGAAGTATCAGCAATGTTTTCTCAGGGCTCCTCAACAGCATAATTGCAGAGATGTTCACATTCTACCCAGATATTCTTAGGAAAACATCATTCTCCTGACTACTCCAGAGACAGTATATTTGAAAGACTTGTATTAACAGCTTCATGTTGAAATTCAATGCAAGAAACACAGATAGGGCCTATCAGAGATCATACTATAACAAGCTTTTCCAAGGCTTCAGTCTATGCCTCATCTTTCATCAGCCAATTGTACAGTTAATATCTCTTCAGATTCTTTCAGAATTAACTAATTCACTGAAATATGTGCTTAATTCAAGGCTCGCTCTTTTTATTAACATCAAAAGGCTTTGGATCAGGCCCTATTAAAAAAAATGTCTTTCTAGAAGTCTATTGTGCGTTTACTATTAGGTGCACAATAGGGCTTCTGTGATTCCTCTCCCTGTCTCACCTGTCATTATACATACATTAGCAGATAACATGTCATTAAAGAGTCATAAATGTCAGTCAGAAAGTCATCTAAAAACACTGAAGGAAGGTTTCTTGCTTTGCCAAGTAGTAGTTCTGATAAGGGATCACCTGTCCAAGCAGTGCATTCCTACCCCACCACGAACATTCTCTTCCAAATGCACAGATGCCTTGCCACAAATTATTGTAGTTGAAAGGGTTTGAGTTGCAGGGGGAGAGATGGGAAGAGGGTAAAAGGAGTTGTTATTTTAAAACCATATAAAACTTCTGTCTGCTTCTGCACTTGAAAATTGCTTATGCCTGGAGGTTAGAGAACGGCTGTTCCTAAGCATCTGTTTTCTGACTTTTATCTCCAACCTTACCACCCAAAATCATGCTTTTATGGGTTTCAGAGAAGGTATCAGCAATTGATTATTTACAACTGCAAAATACACATTCTCAAACGACACGGCTCTGGTCTTCACAGAAAATCAAGGCCCTATCTGCAAAAGGGCAAAATTTCCCTTACAACCAAATAAACAGGCAATACAATGTGATACCAGACATATATAAACCCTAGTAGGAAAAAAAAAAATGTTATTAACAATATCCAAAGATGAAAATACAACTTTTCTAACATCACTGTTCAGTTAGATGTTTTTAAACTCATTGAATAGTCAATCTTGAAATTAGTCTAAGTTTGAAAGGAGACTAAGTAATACCACATTTTACATTTCAAACCTTGCATGGCTGAAGTCACATCCCTGAACAGTTACAGGTAAGTTTTCCCTACCCTTACAGGGTGTAAATCCCCTTGTGAATACTGACTGAAGTACAAGAAAGTACTCAAATTTCTACAGAATCATTTTTCAAAGCATGACCAATAAAGGCAAACCAGAAAGTGTACAGGGTAGGTAATTTTGAAGATGAAAGAAGTTAAAATTATGAAGATTCTTGGAAAGAGGATTTTAGGTTTCTCTAATTACAGAAGTTGAATGGAGAAAAAAGATACAGTTCCTTAGAAAACATTATTTAAGGAAAAAAAAACAGCAGACGAGGCATGGCTGGATCTGTGTATCCTTGGATAACCTGATGGCGTATCACAACAGGGAGGAATGGGAAGATCAAAACCTCCATAGCAGTTAATTTCAATTTTGAAGTGTACTATTCCCAGAAATTCCCTACCGTAGGGGTCTTGATCACTTGACTTGCACTTGCTTACAGGAATCTTGAACAAGAAGGGTTCAGTATAACTCCAGAAGAGACAGGCAGCTTCCAGCATAGAGGTTGCTGACAGTTGCATCACAAACCTGATTTCTGCAGTGATCTCACAAAGTCAAAGCTCAGCTGCTCTACAGTAGGAGCAGTCCTTAAAGGTTTGTTGGGGGAAAGGAATCTGAGACTTGCAGTACAACATAAGTGATTATACAATCAGCTTAGCTTCATCCAAGAGTGCTACAAGTCTGAGGTGCTCATAGAAGAAAATATCATGATTGGGACAAATGTGAGGCAGCATTAGAGCAGGATGTTGCCAAAAAAATGACAGCTGCAGTTAGGTAAAATCTTCATAGACAAAAGATGGTGAGTCAGAGTACAGTAAATTCTGAAAATTGTTTTTAAAAAGGGTGTCTTATCACAAAGTACACCCTTAAAAACATCTGGAAAATATCAGAGTGGAAAATCAACAACAAATCAAATAATCATAAATTTCAGCTAAAAAATGGAGTGAGGAGATGAGAATTCAGACTCACTGCAGAAGCTTAGGTAATGATGTAAGTACATCAAACAGGAAATATCTTTGATCAGGTGCTGAACATCTTTCCTACTGAAGCATGAGTTGAAGATGTGCAGCACAACATATAACTGGATACTCTAAAACTGAACACTAGAAAAATACAGTAATTGCAGTGATCCCTTTTCTTTTATGAGACAATTTGTATTTCAGATATGAAGCACGTTTCACTGTTCTAACTACAGTGAAGAAATTGAAAATTACTTTAGAAAATACTGATATTCACAAGGACATAGAAACATGTTTACTCATAATGTCAATGCTTTCGGAAAAAAATCCACATACCATAGATAATTGGGATAGTGATTTTAAAGCTGTGAATGCATGATCCATATCAGTTCACAAAATCCAGGCTCCTTTTCCAAACTCCACTCTCCTTTTGGGGGAAAAAAAGACAGAGATAATACTAAAATAGGCTCTAAGTTGATTAGTTAGAAAAAATGCTCCAAGAATGGTGGTGTTAATAGAGAAAGCCGTTTAAACTTACTGTATCTTACAGCAGTTATTCTGGTTCCTAAGACTTACTATGGGGATGGAGAGCCACCCTTTGGTCATTACTGTAAATGCAAACCCAGTATAACATATCACAGATGCTGATGGTTTCTGCCCTCTGTGGAGGGTTCCTGATAACCACCTATAAATTCACTGGTCATACTGACAGATACTCCAAGGTTTGTTTCTGGTTTAACTCCATTTACAGTATGCATCTTACCTTATGAGGATGATAGGGCCGAGTTATCTCTGCTTGTGTAGGGCTGTGAGCATTTTACGTGCTAAATGTTGTCATTACACTCTGTGCTTTCCATTGTCTATCACATTACTGACGCAGATCAATTTCCACAAACAGTGTCTGTAGCATCATATCTCACTAAAATGAGGATTAAATGAAACAAACCATTTGTTTGATTCCTCTTCCAAGAGCCCAAAACTGAATAATTGAAAAAGTTCAACCTGATTTAGAAATTACTTTTTAATCACGGTTATTGACAGTAAGAGATCAGTGTGAAAAGCAGACAAACAGAAAAGCCCAACAAACTGCTACCATATCATTTCAGCAAAGCAGGATGGAGATAGATATAGAAGGAAAAAAACCTCAAAGAATGGAAAACACAGATATTAAGCCTAAGAAAGGTCAACTGACAGGACAGAAAGGGAAACCTATGGAAACCAGCCAGGGAGATTAAAGTTAAGCCCCACACGACTCTTATTTCACATTGAAAACCACAAACCATTCCCAGAAAGGAATAAACTATTACACTCTCCCTTAGCCTTGATGTGAGCAACCTTCTTAAACGCTTCTCTAGTTTATGAGAAGGGACTAAGTTCCCAGAATTTTCCATGTGCTCCTCCCTTAGGACTTTGTTGTTCTTTCTTTTGATTTGGGATCATCCTCTACCATAGTCAGCTTTTGCTGGTCAGTATCAAGTGGAATCAGTCCACAAGACAGAGAAGATGAGTAGTGGATACATAAGCACTGGATAACCCAGACACAGCAGAAAAGCAGCAGTTTTGAATTTGGATACAGACTTGAGAACACAAAGACTAAGAAACTTATATAAGCTGAAGGGCATTAGGTGTCCAAAAAAAACAAACAAACAAACAAAAAATTAAACCCAAAACATACTGGAAATAGCCAACAGTTTAAAATAAAGATAAAAAAATAAAAATAAAATCAAATTAGAAGAGATCACAATGAGATTACTAGCTGCTTCTATCCTGCCACTTATCCCGAAGCAGTATGAATAAACAAGTAAACACTTACAACAGTGTAAATATATGTATTTCTTCATATGCTCAACATGACTTACAAACAGCATACTACCCACAATACAGCATGTTACATTTAGGGTTGAAGATGCAAGAAAGTGGAGTGATCTCTCCAAGCACCCATGGTAAGCGAGATACAACGCAAGGATAACACAGGGATTTCCAGCTGATCAGACTGCAGGGCTGCTTGTTCTATGCCTGAGTGTTCATCACTCAAAATAAGCTTATTTGTTCTTAAGAACCTTTTTCCTTTTATCACCAAAGAAAAGAGAGCACTGAACAGTTCCATTGGCTAAAAAATGGCCTTTTAATTATTCTGTTGATGACTAGGAGACAGTTTTTCTTGCACCGAAGTGCAGAAGCTGCCCAGCAGTGCCTTATGTGAAATATTAAAGGGATTGAAAGAAAATGAAAAGAGCATGAGACAGTCATTACAGTGTTTGGGTTTTTTCCTGAGGTATGGGAGCCACCCACATCGCATATTTTTCTGTAACGGATTTAGTTTAAAAGAATAAAATATTTATGTCAGCCTGTAGTAATACAGTCCTTTTAGATTATTACAGTCTGGTGCTATCACTAAATTCAACAGCAGTTTTCATTTGTGTTCGCAGTACTGTTACATATCACTGTATGAGGAATTTGCACTGTGGATTGGCCAAAGGGTCAGACTGTATTTACAGCCTGAGACATCTCTCTATTCGACATTTGAGCAGGGTCTTCAGATTTTCAAGGTGCTAACTTGATCACTGGAAGCTGAAACCAATGTGTAGATAAACCCAGTGTGGAAAAGCTGATGTCATAGCTTTTGGAATTACAACTGCACTAAGAAACAAACAGGTTTTGAAAGGAGTTGCTTAGATATCCACACTGCAAATCTGTGAGTGATGATGGGCTTTCACTGTCGATTTGCTAGGCAAGAGAATGTTGCAACTCACAGAATGGTTTGGGTTGAAAGGGACCCTTCAACGTCATCTGGTCCAACCCCCCTCAGTGTAAAAAATGTCTTCCTTCTCTCTAGTCTAAATCTCCCTCTTTTTGTTTAAAAGCATCACCCCTTGTCTTATCACAACAGGCCCTGCTAAAAAGTGTCCCCATCTTTCTGACAGGCCCCTTTAAGTACTGAAAGACCACAAGAAGGTCTCTCTAGACCATGTCACTCAGCTCCACATCCAATCTTCCCTTAAACACCTCCAGGGATGGTGACTCCACCACCTCCCCAGGCAGGCCATTCCAGTGTCTAATCACCCTTTCCATGAGGAAGTGCTTCCTAAGATCCAACCTAAACCTCCACTGGTGCAGCTTCAGGCCATGCCCTCTCGTCCCATCACTAGTTGCCTGGGAGAAGAGCCCAACCCCCAGCTGACTACAACTTCCTTTCAGGTAGTTTTAGAGAGTGATGAGGTCCCCCCTGAGTCTCCTCCAAACTGAAAACCCCAGCTCCCTCAGCCTCTCCTCATCAGACTTTCCCTCCAGTCCCTTCCCCAGCCTCGTCACCCTCCTCTGGATCTGCTCCATCACCTCTATATCCGTCTGGCAGTGAGGGGCCCAGAACTGCACCCAGTACTCAAGGTGAGGCCTCACCAGTGCTCAGTACAGGGGGAAAACTCAGATATGACTCCCTCCTCCAGTACTGTTTTGAGGTGACTTGTGGATGACTGTAGAGTACTGAATGTGGAACCAAAAAGAAATGCAGGTAAGCAGGTAACATAATGTGACTGAGATAATTTATCACCAGACAATGACACACTGATTAGATTTATTCTAAAACACTTCTGAAAGAAGGATCTTATGAAAGTCACATTTCTTCAATGCAGAAGAGCCATTGTTTGGTCTGACACTGCTGTCAAAACACAGCAGCTGCTCAAAGCACTGTGTTTTCAAAGTAACAATCATGAACACACATGTGGATTTAACCAATTCAATTCATACAGCCAAATGGTAGACATTAGCTTGGGCTGAAGCATAACATACTCTGCCAGGCTGCAAAAATTCCACTCAAAGTTTAAATATTGAACATCCAAAATGTCTACCTCTATCCTAAAAGTGTTCAAACCCAAATGCTCCCATTCTGGACAAGTTTCCTGGGGTTTTCTGTTTGGGTTGCTATGCATGATTGGAAGCATCAAAATCAGGCACCTAAGCACACTGAATGTGAGTGGTCATTGGCAAGGCACTTAAAGTCTGGTAACATTTTTAGTCAGCACTGGCTTCATTCAAAACCATAGAAAAGCAAGGAGTTAAAAGGACCTTGAGGGAACCATTGCTGCCTCCTTCTTCTCTATACAATAGGCACCTATCTTCAAAAGAAGGTTCAGATTCCTGAATTCCAATTTAAATAAATAAATAAATAAATCTTCACTTGTTAGGAACCTTTTCACGTGAATTGAATCTCTTCTCTTCTAATGTGGAGAAACAGCTGGTGCAGAAGCAGCATCCTGCAATGTGTTCAGCACATACCTAATCATTCCCTCTCTTCCCTAAAGGAAGCTGCAGTGAAATCTTCCCATGGTGACCGAGACCACCTCCTTTTCTTGTCATGAGGGTACACATCCCATACTTGTGCAAGTGCCTCCAGAAAATGCTTATGAATTTGTCAGCTACAAAAAGAAAAGGGGACAATTCTAACTATAATTCTGTCAGGCAATATGCAGGAACTGGTAGAAGCTCCCAGAGCATTCCTGAAACCCTACAAAGAAGTATTCACAGGCATCATCTTACAGTGCTCTTTGAACAAACAACTTTGGGTGGCAAATCGAGGTAATCTCCATCAAGCTCCTGGAAACACAAGAACGAGCCAACATTCATGGGCACCTGCTTTGGGTGGTGTTGGCAGGAAGTCATGTCTGGTGCAGAATTAACATTGCATTTTCATAACATGCAGCTTGTTGTCAACTATAATTTGATCTTTAAAGCACTCAGTACTACAGAATACAAGGTAGCTAAAACTTAAAACCTTTCTGAGGATGAGCAAACTTCTCCATTTGAATTCTGAGCTTTTTTACCTTTATTTTAATGCTAGCAATAAATGCTGTCAACTTCCATTAAAAAATTACCTAGTATCCAACCAGCATCTGTAAGCCTCTAGGCAATTTCCCCCAGCTCCTGGCAAAGCATTTAATCACAAATAAGTACTTTACACCTCCATTATGCAAACACATTACATTCTGAAAATCAATTATTTAGAGGGAATAGTATTTCTTTCAAGAATGAATAATGAGCTGAAAACAAAACCTGATGATGCTACACTTCTTGCACATCAGGCAAGTACATAGAACAGATCAGCATGTTTTGTCCAAAGGCTGGAAAGCGTCTTAGTGACTCCCAACTGTCTGTAAATATATTGTATTTAAGAAAAACACGGTGTTCCAAGCTTGTAGATAGAGTAATATCTCTACTCAATATATAGACTCCATCATTGTGGAGCGTGCAAGTCAAATTAAGACCTGATTTTGATGTGTTCTCTTTGAGGTAGAGCCATTCTTTCGTAGCAGTGTTGTAAGACTGCACAGTTAATACGTCCTCGCTTTGGCTGGATTTTTGATTTGGTCCAAGTTCATGAATACAACCCCCTACCAGATATATAGTTTCTTCAACAGAAAGCATCTGTTGTTTGCGAACATGGACATCACAAAGTTCAAAGATGGTCCAGGAATCAGAAGTGGGACAGTACTGCAAAATGTTCATATTCCTATCTGAAACAGAGGAGAGATTTACAAATAAATAGATTAGAAGGTACTCATGGATGATTTTTCCTTCCTACAAACTGTATCAGCCATTATTACCGATTGCTAATGTTTTACAGTACAAAAGCATAGCAAATCCAAGAAGAAATATTGATTATTGAGAACAGTAACTCTTTGACCTTGACAATAAAGTCTGAATGTTCTGTTCCTTTACAGAAGGAAAAATTAAGCTAATTCTGGCACACATTACATGATGTAAATGGTCTGGGGATGCAGATTTTAGCAGAATAATCCCTACCTTTTAACTTATGCTTTTAATTTTGCCTCTGATTGATGTGTAAGAATTTCTTATGAAAAGGGAAATGGAGCAATATTCTGCTTTCCAACAGTGATCACACATGAAACAAATAATCATGCTTCATTAATGGTTGCCAAGTGATGATTCATTATCCAAGCTTAACTTTGATACTTTGCATTTCATTCCATAAATCGAAGTTTTGAGGAAGAAAACTCATAATGCTAATTACATTTCAGCAAATGTCATGGATGACCTGAGGGCACATGTTCAGTACCTTATAAAGAGAGAAACACACATTCTCCAAATGATTTAAGAACCAGGAACTCCATACTTCAGCATCAGACAGAGACACAGAAAAAAGCTGGAGCCATAGATACAGAAAAAAAAGCTAAAGCCTTATCTATACTTCACTTACAGCTCGGGGGATGGGTGTGTTTGTAATACTATTATTCTACAAAATTGTTACAATACCACCCTGATATATGGTGCAGTGGAGAACCTGGCTGTGCCCAAGTCTTCAATAAATGAACACAGAATGCACAGGACTCATTAGCTAATAAATTCAGTTTCAATCTCTGGAGACCTTATCTTAAATCCAAGCTCAAGTGACAAGGCGCAACAGGTTTGCAGGCTTCTAATAAAATCTGCTCCATATTACAAGCCTATCCTGCATGGTGATCTCCAGATGAGGTCCCAAGTGGACTGGCAGACAGTGACACACCAACAACTTATCCAGGGGTCCAGGCATAAACAGCCATAAATATAAGTGGATTATCAGGAATGAAGTGCATTAGCAGCATGATTAGGGAGGTGCTGCTACAGCACTTGCTTGCACTCTGATGATTTTCAGTCATTACTACTTCACATTGCCTTCTTTATTTAAAGGAAAAAAAGGAGAAGAATATCATGGCAATGCTTGATGAAATTGCTGATCAAAGCTTTACATATAGATTATCTTTGTCTACAAACAATCTATCATTTTCTGACTCATTAAGGGGCAATGGGAATCTACTTAAGTTCCTGTGTCTGTCTATAGCCACATAGAAATCTTCCCAGGTAAAAAATGTTACGGTTTGAGAGGGGAAAATGAAATCAATGTCTAATACATTATGGTTCTCCTTTGCTCAGTCCAGAGCCTGAGTATTTTATATCCACTGAAACAAAACCAAACCAACTGAAACCAAGAAACATTACAGTGCCTAACATGAAGTTTCTATAAGGATCTAGGTTCACATGTGAGAGCTGAGAACTGAAGGAGGGTCTTTATTCAAGAAGTGTCATTTTATCTTGCAATGGGAAATTCCAGATCTTATCATCTTTTGGAAAGTGCAGGCCCAAGAGGAAGTTCTATGCAGATCAAAAAAAAAACCCACAGAAAAACTGAGGTATATGCAGAAATACTAAAAATACAGTAAAATTAAAAAGTACGTATTCGTTGCTGCATGAGTTTTGTGTAGTGAATGTAGTCAAGTAGCAAATGAACCTCAGCATCACTCAGATAATTAGGCCTTATTACACTCCAACATCTGCATAACTTGTGAGGGGAATCACCAGTGTAAAGGCAGCAATTCTGTTTTTTAAGTCTGATAGCTGTCCGAAGCCAAGGTGTCACAGAAAAACTGATTCTAGCCCCTCGTTCAGGAAAGGGTCTTTATTTATAACAAGCACAAGTGTTTGTTGTCCTGAATGGTCTTGGATTTAAACATAAGCCTAAATGTGCTACTTATCCACTGCTCACAACTTTATATTGGTTTACTGTCCTGTTCCCATTAAAACTGGCTTTTAGGAAAAGACCTGGGATAAGACAGAGGCCTGAAGGTCAGTGGCAATGCCCTGAAGTGCAGAAGCAGCAAGAGGTAACTCATTGACTATGCTCCTTCAGTTGAAGCCAGAGGTAATAATTAACGAATAAGGAGCTTCACACAGGGCAGCAATTCTGACTGCACGTACTTTGACAATGAATTTTAGGGGAAAAAGGTCTGCATTAGCAACACACTGATCTTCCTATCCATGACACCAGGAGTAGGCAGCCTGAAGAAAGAACAGCACAAGCACCAGAAAAGGAACTTGCTAAGTGCAGGGGATTTAGGAGGAAAGCTAGTACTCCTATGATCTCGTAGTACTATTAACCACACTGCAAACCTGCATAGAGCACTGAAAATTGTAATGATGGATTGAATTTGCCTGTGAAGTGCTGAAATGCTACAGTGAAGGGACCATCACATCTATTAATACATGGTAAGTACTTATGCAGGCAGATTTTTATTTTTTTTTTGTATTTTTCCTTCTGACAGTCTAAAACAGGTGGTTTAAGAGGAAACAGAGTGTTTCTGTTGAGACCACTCTTTCTACCATTTGATCAAAATCTAAAAAAAGGAGAGGTGATCTGGGTACAGAATAATGGAGATTCAGGTCCACGTAGACCTGGGGAAAAAAAATATCTGATTCCTCTATAACAGAGCAAATTTTGGGGGGATTTGTTTTGTTTGCCATTTTTTTCCTACCAGTGATTGCCATGTTTTCATTAATATTATGCAGCTTTTTACATCAGTTCAAAAGATATCCTGAAAAAGAGAAGAAAATGATCTGGGCCTTAGAAGCAAACAGGTGGAAAAAAAATAAGAAGTATACATAGGCTTTCTACCTCGTGTAGTGTATCCTCCGATAACATAGATCTTGCCCTTGCATTCACAAGCTGAGAATTCTGCAAGAGGGTTTGGCATGGATGCTACGAAATTCCACCAGTCGTTTTCTGGGTTATAGCACTCCACATTGGAAAGGGATTGACCACCGATGGCATAGAGCTTTCCATTCACAGCCAAAAGCTTAAAATTGGACCTGAAAATAAAGATTGCAGCATTGAAATAGGTTGTGTAGATATACAGAACAATAGAGGAAAGAAAGTTCTTCCTATCCAGGCTCCAACATATGCATCATCACTTATGACTTGTCCCATCACTTCAACTATTATAGCATATGAAATCTTTCAGTGCAAAGATTAAGTTCTGTAATGACACTGTCCTGTAATTAATTACTCAGGACAGTGACTTTCTGGGTGTTCATGCTAAGACTGATGAATATTTTATTTTAGATTTTAATCTATTACACTTTGAGCTCTAAATGTTTAGTTAACTAATGTGCTCAGTAGATGTTTCATTTTTACTAGGCTTTTAGTAAAGTACCTTTAGTAGGGAAAAATGTATTATATATACACAGTCAAGAAGATTATTTTATTTAAAATTGCAGAAATTTCAAACAAGACTTGATGAATGCCTAAGACTGTGTACTTGTCTTAGTCTCTAACACAGAATCTCTTAATAACCTTAATAAACAGAAATTTAAAACACTACACATTAAATCATGTTCTGCAAAAGAAGGGAGAGAGAATCTCCTGAATGTTATTCACTAAATACATCCTTAGACCCACCGAAGCAAGATAGATCTGTAAATTAATATTCCACCCATAGAATAAATGCAGCCAGGTGGAGGAGAGGGACAAGTTTATTGGACTTGTGTGGATTTGACGGACTGGCACATTTGAACTACAAACATGTAGAGCTGTGGTAGATGTTGGTGCACAATGCTATTGCCATTGAATCATAAAGGGACAGAATCCATTACTGTTACTGAAGTAAGAGAAGGATCTCAAGAACTGACTGTATTGGAGGCCAAAGTAAGCTTAACTGGGAATAAGTGGGGAAAGCACCCTGTAGCGACTAGGCCAGGTGCCCTGTGCATCCTTGGCATAGACTTCCTCAGGAAAAGGTATTCTAAGGACCAAAAAGGGTATCAATGGGTCTCTGGTATAGCAGCTGCAGTGACTGAGGACATTGAATACCTCGCTATCTTGCCTAAACTTTTAGAGGAGTCTGCTGCTGTGGGGTGGGTAAGAGCTGAAAATCAAAAGCTAACAATTACTACTAAAACAGTGTGCCAAGCACAATATTGTACCAACACTCTGCAGTTCCTCACAATTAGAGGGTCAAATGGTGGTTAGCAAAACTCCCTCCCTGACCAAAACAGATTGCACTCCAATGGTAATGTCCTGGTCTTTTCTTTTTTCCTCTGTACCATTACGCTGTTGTATTTCACACATGGCAAAGGACAACGTTCTAATTACCGAAGTGCAAAAAGCCTTGTGTCTTACACTTCCAGGAGAATACAGGCAGAAACAAATGGTCTCTGGATATCAAGGTGCAAGGCTGTAGGAAGAAATTGGAGGACTTCAAGATAGAGGACTTTCATGCCCAGCTTTTCCTTCCAGATATGCATAATAACAGTAGAGCTCTTCCTCTCCTCGGAAACAGTCTCATTGCCTAGAAAGGTTGTTCCTTCTCTACTGCTGAGACAAAGGGAGATTTTACCATGCAGTGTCTCAATTAACTAGATGTGTAAAAGTCACGGGAGTGCACCAGCTCAGCATAAAGCCAAATGGAGAACTACGTTACGTCTGCAAAACTGAAGTAGTGCTTTAGACTTGCACTGGCCTGCTGAGCAGCAGAGTGAGTTTCACTCTGCATTAATCCAAGATTCAAAACTGACTGCTAAGTAGTTTTGCAGGGTTTTGTCTGGACAAAATGAACCCTGCCTAGAAGCAGACTGCCTTGTAATTTCTTTTTATTAAATGTATTTGGAAAAAGAATTTGTTTCCAGATGGAATCATTTTGTTCTTGTCATCCTGATATAGCTTTGGAAACTAAAATGCTCCTTTGAAGGAATTAATTGCTTTTTATTCATTATTTTGCTGACATTTACGATTAGGTCACTCCGTTCGTCTCCTCTCTACAGCAATTATGTTTTCCATCTTAGAGAATCCAGAATAACATGGCAATCAACAGTGGGTATGAAACAAGGATAATTATTTGCAAAACATTATAATTTTCAAAGCAACATACCTGTTCTAGAAGTTATGGTGGAAAAAATAGAAATCCACAGACTAACAAAGGGACAAAACCACAAAATATAAATGCATTTTCCAAGCAATCTTTTAAAATCTAAAATATACTGGAAAGTCTGTAACTGTGCCTATGATGGAGATGGTGCAAGATTTTTGGCTTAAAAATGAGCTCACATGCACACAGATAGCATTGCCCTACTCTAAGATTTCTAGACACTTTTTAAACATGCTAAAAGTTCTGCCACAGAAGACACGAATTAACTAAACAAGTGTGTAGTGTTAGAATATTTAAGACATCAGGTTTCCTAATTCACACGTACTTCTCTACTTACTCTCTAATTGTAGCCTCTTCCTATTCTTTCTGAACGGGGGTAATTTATCCGGGTTTTGCTTAATGGCCTTTGTATCGCTCAATCGTTTCTGGCAGCACTGGGAAAGCTATGCAGTGAAAGACAACTTTCAAACTGTTCTAGGCCATGCACATTTTTGTCTGTCATTTAACCACTTCCAACACATGATAAAATGGATGATATTCAGTGGAAGTATCTTAAATTTATGGAACACGTTCACTATAAGATTCATTTTACTCAGAAGTAGCTGTAAGTATCCACTGCTGCACTAAAGTCTGGACAATGGCTCAATAAGTTATGAAAAACTTCTGCCATTCACCTTTCCATGCCAATAACAGCAGGTGTTTTTATGGAGAATGAACATTAGGAAATATTTAGTGTATTTTTACACTCGTTTAATGTGTTGAAGCAGCTGGAAACAAGGAAAGCAAACACTGTGCAACCAGCCAGCTCTCCACAACTAACAACTGTTCCATGGACTACAACTTGGAAACAGAGCTAAACAGTCCATCAGATTCAACTGCGATATAACTCCGCTCACATCAGTGAATTATCTACACTTGGGGAATCAAAAATACTTTCCAGATGCCAGGCCTAGCACATACCCTTCTTGCTGGGACAAGACCAGGTATGAGCCATCTTGTCACGTCGCTCATTTCATCCGAAAGGAACCCCAGGAACACAAGCAAGAATAAGCTGTGGAGTTTTACCGTAGTTCAAAATACATTTTTCATTCAATAAAGACAAGTGCAAAGCACTATATGCACAAAAGAAAAAAATATAATGCAAAAATGCAAAGGATTTAAGGGAAAGAGTGCACAGCTTTCTGAATATGACACTCAACAACTTGCAAAGAACCCTACATTGTTCTGGATTGCATGAACAGCCATAGATGTATCTGCAGGAGACCACTACCAAAGTGGCTATAGAGGACAGCGAGCATTTGCCTTGGTCACTGACAGATACTAGGCATTCAGTATACAACAAGAAAAAGTTGGCATAGGTACTAGAGAGGACTCCCTGATCATAGGGGTGCCTAAACACGGGAACAAACTAAGTAGGTTGGGATCTGCATTACTGGAGGGTTTCAAGAACATGCCAAACGTGTCTTTGCAAGGTAAGCTTGGTCCTGATGTAGAACAGAAGACTTGGGCTAACTAACCTGTAGTTCTTTGCTGCCAAATAACCAACTTTAACCTTAAAATTTCTCACAAATCTGATGACTTGTTTGTAGTAGAGTTAACACATTTACAACAGAGACAGAATCAGAAAGGCAGTTATAGGAAATTCCAAAGCGTTTCGCATTTTGTATGTGAACCACTGGTTTTTACATTCCTTGTATGACTCTACAGAGCACTGCATCCAACACTTTGCTTTGGAAGCGTGTCGTACGTTTATGATAAACATGACATGAGTATTTCTTACTTGAAAATTTTGGAAAGTCCTTTTTCCCTCAACACAGAGGAATTTTGAGTGAAAAAAAAATATTTTTAAATGTGGAAAAAGAAGGTCTCAGAAACCACCACGATTCTCCAGTAGCATCCACTCCTGTGTTCCTGTAACAGTCCTCAAAGAGGCAGCAGTTCAGGCACAGATTGCTCACAAAAACAATGTTCCAGGTGCACATATATAATCCCAGCTTACAAGGGTCTTCCAAGCCTGGAAGACTTACCTGCCATGAGTAGGAAAGATCTGAAGGAAAACTACAACTGCAATATACAGCTGTAACTGGCACATGCAGTAGAAAGTCTACGAGTATATTATTTTTAAGTAGCAAATTTCAGCTGACAGCATAAACTTAAAGGAAACTATGGAATTCAAGAGCATTGCTGGAATTCAAGAGCATTACTTGAACAGTCACCAGTGTGCTTTGTTACTTTATTGACCACAAAGACCACAAGGGGTCTTTGGCAACCCTTACATGAACTTTCTTCCGCAAAACACTTCTCCAAGTACAGCAATATCCCTAGAAGGAAAAGATCTAGAAACTGTTACGGGCCATTTGTGACCAGCACTAGATTTATTCCTCAGAAAATCAGAAATTCCAGGCTCAGTCATGGGCTTCCTGTATGAGCCTGAGCAAATTATTTTATCTCCCTTGTGTAAGTAGGAAACACTACTTTCTCAAGCTTAAGTGGACACCACAAGTATAGTATACAGGACTAATCCATTGTGAGCAAATTTGAAACTACAGTAAGACGACCTCTTTACATCTAAAAAGAAAGCTAACAGCTGTAACCTAAACCATCATGACTGATAAATATTCACTATACATGATGGCTTTTATCTGCTGCTTAGACATAAATTGGGACTATTTCATCTACGCATGCATGCTGGGATTCTGTATTACAGTAATAGAAATTATTTATAATATCATGGAATTTAAGAGTTTTGTTGAGAACAAACAACTCCTTATATTAACTGCAAGCACAATTATTTCCATAGGTCCTCAGCCTTCCCTTGAAGCCAGTATATGCATCCATTCCTATAGGCCAAATCCAGATACTCTGGTGTCTGAAGTCAAACTAACCTCAACAGGAACTAGAACCCTCCCCTCAAGGTATGTAAAAAATTCATCCATGGGATGACTTTATATCAGCTGACATATGTCAGACACTCACATGACTCTAATTCTGAAGCAGCACGCTGGCCAACTGCCCTGCTTATTTTACTACAGCATAGCAAACTAAAATTACGCTGCCAAGCATTTGCAGACCTAACTGCTGCACGTCTGTGTGGCAGACAGGCATCAGTGCTGCTTATGTGGAATGAAAAATCCCTGATCCTACAAGTCTCCCTGCTCTCGGCTCCTACAGCACAGGCCATCCCCTCTTGCCTTCATAGAATCACAGAATGTTAAGGGCTGGAAGGGACCTCGAAAGATCATCGAGTCCAACCCCCCTGCCAGAGCAGGATCTCCTACACTAGGTCACACAGGAACGCATCCAGTCGGGTCTTGAACATCTCCAGAGAGGGAGACTCCACAACCGCCCCTGAATTTTGTGGCCTTCTGGCCACAAAATACCAAGCAGGTCATCAGAGTGGAAATGTTCTGTCAGATAGAAAAAAATAATTAATAACTTCAGAGTTGAGACTCCATGAAGATGTCAAAGTCAAAAAAACCCTGGTTTGTGAAGGGGTCAGCAGAGTTTGCATGAAAAAACCAAACCAAACAAAACAAAACAACAAAAAAACCGTCCCCGATTACCATTCAGGAAGCAACATACTCGCTGCTACCTTGAAGATCTAATTCTGGGTTCTTTTTGGCCTGCAATGACTACCATGAAATGTAAGAATAGAGACTACTCCAAAAATACTCATTTGCATGCTACTCTACTGAAGTAAAAGGCCAATATGAAATTCTAGGCTAAGGAATACCTGTCACCTCTGATGGGCTTCAACATTAAGTTGGTATGGCACTGCCACTGAAAATAGTAATATAATGAGAAAATATTGATGTGTTTATTTCAGATATAACCATTATATTGCCTAGAAAAAAAGTGAAAGTGTTGGGGGGGGGAGGCCAATCAGGACTTCAGCCATGTCATAAGGCCTTGAAAAAAGGGCCTCGAAAAAAGCATCTTTTTAAAAAGCCCTCATTCACCATGCTGCAGCATTATCACACATAATGAGCACCTTGCTTGCTATACACATCACACAAACCAGTATCAAACTCTTGTAAATTGATCTTGTAAATTGATTGTGACTTCTATGTTTAAGGTAATTTCCTAAGAGACACTCTGTGGGCTGACACCATCATTCTTCTCTATGGAGGCCAATGTGCTCTTAGTTGTGCTCACATAGGCAAGACTGTCAAAGCGAGGACAGATAAAACACCTCAGCTCCCACAAGTGCCTTGGTGAACGACTGCTTATAAGCTCAGCCTCTAAGACATATGTCTGTAAAAAAAAAAAAAAAATTAAAATGTTTGCAGTGTTTAAAAGCTAAAATCTCATTTTACAGACAAAATTTTTCACAACACTGTTCCAAGAAACCAGAAATACTGAAAAAAAAGCCCTTTTCTGATCAATGCCAATAGCTGATTATGGAGGGAATCATTTCAATGAATTTCTCATGACAATACAGAATAAAAAAAGAAAAAAAGAAAAAAGTTAAATGGGAAAGAACTCATTTTAGGCCATGCCCTTGTTTGGAGGGGATTTAGCTGTCAGGAACTAAACAGAGGCTGGAATAAAGACTGGAGTTTTACTACCCAGACACAAAACATTTATGCCAATGGTTTGGGACTCTGCATGCTCTTTCAATTTACTGGATGGAGAACAGAATTTCCATTCTACAGGGAGTTTTAGCCTCCCTACTTACTCTTTCTCAGACAGAGAAGATAAAAATTCAAATACTTTGTATAAAATGGAAGCAATGAGGAAGTTGTGTTGGATAACAAAAACATTTTGTTTCAGTGAAGGAAAAGGCTATGTTTTGCTAACTCTGCAGTGTAATAAAGGTAGAGCAGCCACAACCTTGGAGAAAGAGGTGGCCTCTCTTCTTGGCTCCCCTCTCAAATCTAGCTATTCTTTCAAATGTAAAGAATACAAGTGTTTCTGAATAGTAAAGCATGTCAAACAATTCAAAAGGATAAAGACAAAAAGCAAAATGGTCAAAATGATGAATGATTCCCATACCCAAATATTATCATAAAGTGGGAAATTTCTCACTCTCTTCCTGAGATTTTTCTGGGGAATGTTTCACTGAGATGCAGGCCCACAAAACATTCAGATTTTTATGAATGTGCAAACCTGTGAAAAATGGCTCCAACTGAACTTTTTCAGCCAGCTCAGCTCTGATAGATTGCCCATCCCCACTAAGACCAGGAAAACTTGCCACTTAAAATACTGGACTTAAAATACACAACAAAGAAAGTAGGAGAAAAACTTTGTCTTTAGTATGGTGGGTTATTTCAAAAGGAGTTTATACTACTAGCAAGACAGCTGTTTGCTGACTCCTTGTGCACTACAATTTCAAGGAAAAGCGGGAGACCACCAGCATTTCACAGCAAGGTGAATGATCACACATGGTAGAGGGCTGTAGCACTGTCCTCCTTTGCTGACTCCTAGCTCATGTTCTCCCCCAAGTGAGGCCTTGACCACCTGTACGCAACTGCAGCTCCCTGCACCATGCAGAGGGGACCCTGAGCTTCAGGAGAAGCAGCCGTGTTATGCTGTGGGGGGATGACTGTCACCAGTAAAGACATGGTTTGTCAGGCCTGTCCAGTGGCATGCTGCCCAGCCATCACCATGCACTGCAGGTCCTTCCCGCCACACGATGCAAGAGACACAGGTTTGAATCACTTCTTCTAATGTTGAGTCCAGTCAACACCATGTGACTCAACAGGGTCTATTCTGACAATATACATGGACACACATGTATTTCAGGGAGCAAGGTTTACCTCTTCTGGTTCATTGAAGCCAGTTGACTCCATTCATTTAGGCAAGGGTTGTAACAATGGGCAGCTGAAATCTCTTGGCTGGTGATCCTGTAGCCCCCAACAATGAAGAGGTAGTTGTCCAGCATTGCAGATCCATAGCCTCGGACGTTCACCAGATCAGGGGGCAGGTTGTTGGCCAGGGGCAGCCACCTCTGTGCTTCCTCATCATACCTCAGCATAGACCAGGGAGCTTCTGCCTGAGGGTGACAGCCCGTAGGCAGGCCCAGGGAGGAAGTACCCATGAAGTCCCCGATGGCCACGAGGGTTGCAGTGCCCCTCATCCGCCTCTCCTTTAAGTGCTGCTGAAGGGCATGAGGCAGGAGGAGATGTGGACGAGCATCGGGCCTCCGCAGCACCTGATGGTAATGGGTGGCCATGAAGTTTAGACAGGCATCGTTCAAGTCCGGGAGACCGTAGACCTGAGCCAGGCGGTGCAGCTCGAAACAGTTACCCAGCCTCACCTGGGACAGGAGCAGGCGGAGCAAGGGGGTGACCTGCAGGTAGGAAGCAGCTTCCACCAGCTCCTCCAGCAAAGGGGGCTCCTCATCACCCCCTTCTTCCTGCTCCAGCCTGGTCAGGCAGGAGGTGTTGATGAAGTCCAGGACCAGTTCCAGCCCCAGAGCGCTCAGCCCCCCGCGCAGCAGATCGCCCTGCGGGCCGCTCGCTCGCAGTGCCACGGAACCGCTTTGCACGGCCCAGGGCAGGCACCCGCCTTGCACGGCCCCGCTTTGCCCCAGAGCCGGCGTGTCCGCGTTCGTCCGGCCTTGAGGGGAGTCTTTCCAAGCAGGGGGCTCACGCGTGGGGCCGAGAGCCAAGGCTCCCGCCCGCCGCTGGCTGACGGGGACCAGCGGTGCTCAGGGTCTTGGCCGTGCCAGGAAGCTGCAGGTCTCTGGCAGAGGCGCTTTCCCCCCCTAGCAGCTGCAGGGGGCACAAGGGCTGCTGTGCTCCTCCTGCCCAGGCCCTGGCAGCACACACCGGGGAATCGGACTGTGCTGCTTCAGGGTACTTTCTGATCAGTTCCAACAACCTCCCTGGGAGAGGATGGAGTAGTTCACGCTGAACCACCTTAAGAAAACCAAAAATTTTCCTTCATATCCACTTGGGGATTTCCTTCTGGACAGGGCACCCAGTGTAGCTCCTACTGAAGAGTTTGGTTTGGGCAGATCTCAAAAGCAAGCCCTCCTGATGATGCTTGCTGGACGCTCCTAGGAGATGGATGTCGTCCAGGGGCTCAGGTGGAGGCAGACGGAGGTTTGTCTCTCCAGAAGCAGTTTCAGAGCAGCTCAGATCTCACTGTGCACAGCTGTCCTCAGGGCGTTGTGTCCCATTCACAGTCCCAAGGCACCGCACTCTGTCCTACGCTTCACTCTGATGTAAGGTGTTACAGCTTCCCAATAACCCAAAACACCTCAGGTGCAGGGGGCTGCTGAAAAGACCTGACCATACATTGACCAAGAGTGGCACTACAAGAAGCAGTGCCAGTGTAGTTAATGCTGGAGTGGAAATAAAAGTTCAGTTCTTTGTTACAAGCGTTGGGGAGCTGCACCACAGAGTGACCACCCCAGTGCCAGCTGGGGCGGGAGGAAGTTTGGAACTGAGGACCAAAAAAAGCACCTTCCTTTTCTCGGGTGTTTAGTGTACAGCAAAGGACCTTACTACTCAAATTAACACGGTCTGGAATATTGACTTGAGCTGTTGAAATAGTACAGAAATTAAACTGGCAGCAGTGCTGAAGCAGACAGGCTGTTGCTGCATCTTCATGCCAGCACATACCATGCTGCACACAAGTGACAAATACCTGCTGAGTCACTGGATGGTGCCTAACAGGTTTAACAGTGGCAAGTCAAAAACACAACATAGAACAACTCCAGGTAATCTGGAAATACTATGAGGCTTAAGTGTACATTTTGGGCTTTCTCAACAGTAGTTTTTCCAGAAAAACATCGTGTTCATGACCAACCATCTGTCCCATCACCTGGCATCTGTGGCCACACAATCTGCCCCCTCGTTACAGCCCAGCCCAAGTCTGGAGTTGAGCTCTGGAGAGGGAGAGACAGGTCTCTGTATCTGTGCAGCCAGAAAGGCCAGAGCAGACTATGGCATTTGCTTTCCCGCTCCAGAAACCCACCACCAGCCTTGGGTGCACTCAGTGAATGAATGACCAGAAGCTGCCTTCATATCAGAGGTTTGAGGGCAAACTGCCAGTGCTGCTCAGCTCCTTTCCTAGACACCGCCATGAGAAGTTCCTCAGTGAGATTAGGAGCCCTTCAGCAGTGCTAATTAATGCTTACGCAAGTGAGGATTTCTCCAAGCCCTCTGGGCTGCTGCCTGGAGGGGACGACGCTCCTTGCCCTGCAGGTCATGCCCTATGACAAGGACCTGCACCAGGGCAGTGGGGCACTAACTGCCCCCTTCCCTGTGCTTTTGACAAAACAATTCCTCACCTCCTCCTCCTCCTGAGGGGCTGCGTGTGGTGAGATATCTTCAGGTGACAAGAAGATGAGAGGAGTGAGGACAGAGGACTTCAAGCCACAGCTGGAGGAGACTCAGCCTCCTAAGCACCATCACAAGTGGGGGCTTCTTCAGAACGTCACCACAGTGTGCTCTGGGACACCTGCTGCCTCCGGCACGCTGCTGGGGACAGCGCCTGCGCCACGGCTGAGACACCAGCAGGAGACTATTGCAACCCAGCGTGTGTGTCGCGAGAGGCACTCGGGATTACTTGAGTAAAACGTGTATTGCTCTTCAATAACCAGACAGATTTTAGGACAGCAGCAGGAAAACCTCAAGAAAAAACAGAAACCCTTTAACACCTGGGCAGACATCTCTGCATCCCCCTGCAGAATAGAGACGTGGACCTTGCTTAGAAAGAGTGGATTTATACCTAAGCCCAAACACAACCACCCGCTGGGGTTTAAGCACACCCCTCAGTGAGGTCCACACAGCAGAGCCTCAAAGCTACTCACGCCCTACCAGGCCAGGTTTAGGAATTAAGAGCTCAACCATCTGCTGGCACCTCTTGGTGCTCCTGCAGCTAAAGGCACTTGGCCGGTGGCAATGGGGCCATGCGCGGGAACAGCACCGCAGAGCCTGCCTCCCCACCCGGGCACTTGCTGCCCTAAGCACGGGATACCTCTGGAAGACAAAACACTACTACATACTTCAAAAAAAAATTAAAACAGCAAGGCCAGGCTGCAAGGTACATTATGTTCTGCCACAGCTGAAAAAAACCCAGCATAAAAGCACCTGGAGGTGCTGTGCTGGTGGAGAGTGGTTGGCCCTAACAAAGAGAAGTGGAAGGAGCGGGGGAGGCTTCAGGCCACCTAACATCTGTGCCAGGGACTAACAAGCCAGTGTCTTGAATATAGTCTTACATGGGAGAAGCAGAGAAGGAGGAATGCTGCTGTTTGTTTTTCCACATGCCCTCACATCGCCCTGTCAAAATAAAGCTCATGAAAGTTGGGCTTAACAATTCTGTCTGAAAAGAGGGTATTTACATCCTTAAGAGCATCGGGCATATTTCTGTGTTTTGCTCTGCTCCTGGTATAATAAACACCTTCGTCCCTCCGTCTCAAAGCACCCTGCCCAGAAGCCAGCACCACTACTGACATCCTACAGAAAGGAAACTGGAGCAGCATGGCTTTCCCAACAGCAACCAAGGAGCCACTGCAGACACCCACGCTGCCCGTCATCTCCACAGTCCTGCTCCAGCACCCCGCTCACTGCAGCCCCCCAAGGCCCCCCTGGGCACAGGACCACACCGACCCTCTGCTGATCTCTTGCCTGGAAGTGTTCAGAAGACCTTCATCCTTCCATGTTTCAAAGTTCCTCTCTTTACAGATGCAAAGAGCTGGTGCTGCACTCACAAGAGTTCACCTTCTTTATTCCTTCTGAGGGATGAATCCCCCCTGTTTACTACAGACACTCCAGGTATGCTATATTTACTTGACAGAAAACAGCCTTGCGCACGGTAGTGTGGGTGCTGGTCTGTGGTTTCTCGCAGGTTCATCCACTGGTGCCATCCCAGTTGCAAAGACAAGCTCTTGGCAGCTCATCAGCTCATCGCTGGAACACTTACCAATTCCCCACGTATACAGAAGTTGCATTTCAAGCTCGGGATTGTGCTGATGGATGGTTTTAGTGGCCTTTGGTGAAGCAAAAAGAGTAAAAAATGAAATAGGAAAATTGCTTTGACCATCCAGAATACCCCTGGAGGTAGAAAGCCACCCTGGACACTGACGTCCCCCCTTTGAGGTTCCCCAGTGTTCACCCCGTGCCGCAGCAGCTCCCACCAGCCCCGAAGCCCCCCAGGACCCAGCTCACAGCTCTGCTCTGGTGGGGAGAGCACAGAGAATTCGACCCCGTCTGCGCTCGCTGCAAACAGGCTTTGTGTCTCACAAGGTTTTGTTATTACTTAAGAGACCCTAACAGTGTCTGGTTGTGCCTGGCAGGGGGGGGTGTGAAGGCAGCGCTCTGCTCCTGTGGATCTTTCTGTTCACTTGGATCAGTTAACAACAGAGAGAAAAACGAGAATGAGAGAGCAAAACATGGTGTAAGAGGGCCCAGGAGAGATGAGCGGAGAGGCACGTAACTGCAGCAGGCAGCTCTGCAGGGAGAAGTTGGGTGGGTAACACACAACCCCAAAGTGCAGCTCAAGTCCAGCGGCTCTGTCAGATGCTTCAGCTCCACAGACAGGCTGTGAAGAAATCATCCCAGAGTTTTAGATAACTGTGTGCATTCTTTCAGCCCTCTTTGTTCTGCCTAACATACCAAACCAACCCACAAAGAGAAAAACGAAAAACTAAACTGGAATAAAGAGTTAGCTCGATTCCAGTCCCCATCTGCTGGAGGAGTTTTATACTGCATTCGTGCCTCTGGATCCGTGCTCTCCTATCTGCTGCACACGTTCTCCTAGCTTTACCAACAGGGATTTAGCTTAAAGAAAAGCAGTGGTATCAGTCAGCTGGCTATTGCATGAGGATTTGAATGATTGTTCAAGAGAAAAATAAACAGAAGTCTCACTTCCTTTTAATCACCAAAAAAAAAACCAATCGAGAAGTTCAGACTATTAAAGGCATAGGTCATAAAGACAGCTGGAGTAGAGAGATAACATCAGCGTGCAACTCACACAGCAGGAACCCACAAGACACAAAAATCAGTAGCAAACCATTCAGAATTCACCAGGTATTCTCCTTCCCATTTCCCAGCAATGCAACTGGATAAATGGGAATTTTAAAAGTGGGATTAGGGAGGAATAAAGAGTTATAGCACGCGGGTAACGTCTTCCAAAACCTTGAGACGGTAGCCCTTGGAATGACTGTAAGCCAGCCTTCGGAATGAGAGGGATGCCCGTGTACGTAGAAGAGGTAGCAGGTCACGCTGCCAGTGCTGAGCACTTGCACTAGGGCACGACTTTGTAAATCAGCTCGAGATGCGATGGCTTAGTCCACGAGGAAAGAGGCAGGACAGAAGGGCTTGCACGGGGGGAGAAGCAGCCAGCACTTCAGGAATGCACCATTCCTCTGAGGGACACTGCAGGATGGTGCAGTTTACAGTTTGCAGAAGAAATATTAGAGCAGATAGGAACGTGCCCTGCTTAGAAGTCACAGCAGGTGAGGCCCGAAAGCTGCAGCGGAAAGGAGGGAAACGTTAGAACTTTGTTTCGCTTTCAAAGGTCAGCATCGCATTCAAGAGATTTCCCTGCTCCTCAGGGAGATGCCAGGACTGGTGCCCAGACAAGAGGGACTACATTTTTCCCATGCTAGCAGTAATCCTCCTTTAGATGTATTATTTAGCTGAGCACGAGGTGTTTACACATAACTTTCTGAGTGCAAATTGTACATTATTAATGATATACAAAGATTACTTGTTTTTCCTCCTGTATTTGTACTATATTGTCATTATCATGCGTTTAATATTTTATATTGCAGGCATCCTTCCTGCTTTTCACACGAATTTCTTTGGAACCACTATTTATAAATCATTGTTTTTTCCCTAACTCCTGACCATCCGGATTTTAGAGTTCATAGAACAAAATACTCTGAAATAGCACTGACACGTGGCCTCGTTTAATTATAGACCAACAGCTTTGTTATGGTTCTTGTGGTTCATTCCTACCCTGCTTGCAAAAATAAGAACTTTAACTCTGTACAAGGGTCTCAACGAGAGCAGCGCTCAAAGCCCTCCCTGCAGCTGCCTACCCCTAGTGACACCACGTGGCTGTCGAGAAAATAGTTGCCCGTGCATTTCGCATTTGACAGCCAAACTTTCTGCAGAGCAGCTCCAGGGCGAGAGCGATCTGGTGGCAGGACCCCTCTCTCTCTCAGAGCCATGGGGAGGACTTTTGGACACTCCACAGCTTTGGCTGAGCTTTCCGTGGCCTGCAGTCAGCGGTTCCCTCCTTTACGCTTCGCTTCACTCCACATCACCCTTACCACCGTTTCTTTTTACCCCAGCTTTCATCCCTTGCTTAGAGATGGATTCCCTGTGCAAGTCCTCTGCTCTATAAATAAATCATCACAACAAAGACAACCCTCCTCCTGCTCCTAGCAGAGCCTTCTTTAAGAGCGCTTGGCTTGCCTGTCCGGATCACGGCTTTCTAGAGCGAGGACAAACCTGTGTTACGTGTACACAGTGGACAGGAGACTGTGGTCCAGGAGAGGTCTCAGAACACTACAGAATACTTTCCAAAGCACGGAAGCCATTCATATCGCTGAAGTTAATTTACACTTGTCATGAGAAACGTGAGATGCGTTGAGAGGAGTTTTTGTACAGCACCATCGCTCTGCAGCAGCCCAGCTCAAGTGAAATTGAAGCTTTCTTTAATTTCTTGAATTAAAGCTGTCTCTGGTATGCATTAATTCATGCCTAGGACTAAGAGACAAGGAACTAAGAGGTTTTATCATTGCCTCTGCTTGCATTTTGGGTCCTCATACTTTGGTACTCAGGCTACAACATAGGAAAGCTTTTTTCTTCCTTCTTCCCTTGATTATCACTCCTTGGTGATTTTTCCTATTTCCTGCTGTTCGTCATAGAGCCTGAACAAAAGCCTAGAAAGATCAAGAAAACAGCCTAGACAGCCCCAAAGTTTTAAGAACAAAACCTTGTTCCTTTCAACCATAGGTTCCCGTAGTCAGAGAGCTCTATGTGAGAATACCCGAATACTGAGAATGTTCACAAGTTTCCTGGCTTTACAACATGTGCCACACAACATCAGGATTAAGACCTTGAACACACTTCCTCCACCACCTAAAACCTGCTTCAGGTCTCCAGTTTCAACTTAGCTTTCCACCAGAACGAGATGAGCGCAGCAGAAAAGCCGTATCCACAAAGAGGCAAGCGCTGCAGTTACCATTGGGGATGCTCTGAGCAAGAGCCCATCTTAGCAACACGAAGCCTCCAGGGTCTGGCAGATGCTGCTGCCCTGCAGCAGGTCAGTAACACAGGCAACAGCACCGTGCCCCCACCTTCCCAGCCGCAGCGTTTCTTTTATTGTGGTTTTGGTACACGAGGGTAATCTATGCCCGAGTCAAGTGAGTAAGTGCGTTCCCTGTCGAGCAGATTGTTGAGCTTTTCCAGGCAAGCTTCTAAAGAAGTGCAGATAACTTTTGGCAGCACTGGGCTTGCGGTGACTAAGTCTGGAACAAGCTCATTAAAGCTGTGGAAGGAGATTAGGTGGCGAAGCCAGGCAGTGCCACGCCACGGGTGGAACCGCCACATCAACTGACGGCACAAGAGCGTTAGCCAGTATTTTCATTTGGATCTAGACCAGAACTTAGCAATGATGAGTAACCCCAAGGCCATGCAGAGTCAGAGTTTTCCTTGGTGTTAGCAGGTGTCAAGTCCCTCCAAATACATTTTGCTTTAGTATCCCTTTGACAACAGCTCATGCCTACTCCTGCACTGGGCTAGCCAGGCTCGCTTTGGAACTTACCTGGTGGCCTCTTGCCTGAGGTCTGAACACCGAGCGCTTTATAGGGCCCACAGTGCCAGGCAGCGTAACAAGGGGGTGAGGGAAGAGCCTTCCTCCTTCTGCAGGACGACACGGCCAGGGTGCATGACACTGTGCGCCCTGCACGCTCTGCAAGACATGGCAAACTTTATTACTAGAAAAATGAAAGGAAAACTACTTTGACAGGAAGATCATCCATCTCATGTGCCTACACAGCTCTGCAGTTACTGCACGAGGTTGGTTTCAGCCTTGTAGAGGCTGATCTGCTGCAGACATGCAGTTCAGGCAGATGCCCAATACAACACAAGCTGGAAAGAGACTAAGCCACTAGTCCTACTTTTACTATCTGTTCTGCACAATCAAGGCCAATTTATAATTGTCATCAGTATCAGTGGCTCTACTGCTCCTGAACAGGCCATGTCACAAAAGAGAGAGATGATTGTAGAGGAGGTGATGTAATACTTTTGGAAATTCTCCTCTTCACCCGTACGTTAGTTAGCACGTGAGTTCTGATGCAGTGGAGTTTCTAGGTCAGAGAAGGCAAACAGAGTGAGCAGGCATAAGAAACCAGTGTACTTACATGCAAGTAATTCTTCCCTGATTCTGGACAACCCATGAAACTGCATGAAAAGGCAACTCAAAACCAGCTGTGGCCTTGAGCTAAGTAACCACAAACATAGGTGACAAATCTTTAAGCATTTCTTCTGCCAGGTAATGTCGTAAGAAACCCTCCTAGGTTGTCAGTTAAACTGCCACCCTACTGCAAGGTGACAATGCTGCAGATTCACAACTAATCCAAGGTGTACAGATGGGGGCTCTGGTCCCTACTGCACTTTGCAATAGTCCACACTAGGGACAGATGGACCAGTTTTCACCGCTACCTTCAGGTGCAACAGCTGGAAAAGACTATCACTGAAATACCTTCAGCTGTTTCGAACTCACAGCCACCTAGATCACCATTACTGCCCCAGACCCAGCACTGCTTCCCTAAATGCATAGCTCAAGTCTAAAGAGCAGGATCAAATGCCATAAATAAACCAGGCTCTGGAAGAGACCGTACCGTGACATGAAGACTGCCCCGCACATTCTCTACAGGAGAAGCCGTAGAAGCACGTGCACAGGAATATACACTCTTAAAGTCAGAGCCATGTCCATAGCAGCAGCTGGTGGCCCCACGTCTGTTTACCTGGTTTATAGAGTTTACCATGTTTACAGCGTGGCTTCACAGGTAGGAGTAGGCTGCTCAGCATCAACCACCTCAAAGCTCTTCTGCTTTCCACATGAGGAAAAGCAAGGGCGTGGTGTTCCCCACCTTCTCTGTGAATTACGGTTACAGATTAAAAACCCAATCTATTTTAAAACCAATCTACCATGACTGAAAGGTTAAAAAAGGAAACTTAAAGATCTTTGCCCCTCACAAACTCACTCTCAACACACATGCTGTAATGTGTTGTCTTGAGCTCATTGTAATGCCACACATGTAGTGACTGAACTCCAGAGAGCTTTACATAGTTAAGGAAACATGTGGTGTTTGCTACAGGCTGTAATTTCTTACATTTGACTTGAAAAATGTAATCCCTCTCCCAAATGTACTTCCACTGCGACTTCTTGTTCGAATCTGCTCCACATTATTCATAAGTAGCCTTTCACCAACCAACAGCTTTATTTACGGGGGCTGGAAGCTATCCACTCCCTGAAAACAGTATTGCACAACCTCATCTAAATTACATAAAAACCTGGAATTTCTCTGCTCCGCGTGGCACTAGCGCTGCTTCGAGGTCTAATGCTTTGCTGCTGTAAAGGTAACTGGCACTTGTTTAGGCTCTGCTCTCTCAGCAGACGTTCAGAGATTTACAGCAGTGAGCACAAGAACTGCCGACTGGACCACTGACTTCAAGTCAAAGCAAAAATCAGCTTTTGTCATCTGTCATTATTTAAATGGCTTTTTATTAATTCCAAGCTTGAAGAAAGATCATGCAGATGTGCACATCTATCTCCTAACCAGGTCTGATCACCCCCTTCCCCCCACCCCCCAAAAACTCCAGGTTTTGGAAACGAGTCCGAAAGAGGCAATGTGCTTACCCCCGATAATGGTTAGATCATCTTTAATTCTAGCACCTGAAATTATACAAGGGTTTGCTTAATAATCAAGTTTCAAAGAACTGTTGGACACATTCAGTAAGGTGACAACTGTGCAATACCACTCAGTATTTCAATATCAGGGACCATACTCTTGAATTGTTTAAACACAATCCACAGAACTCAAACAACCATCCACAGTTTAACTAAACAATCAGTTAAAAGTCTTACAGTTTAATAATTCACGTAACGGTCAGTCTTTAGTAAGGGATACTGAAATTCATTAAAACACAACACTAGATTTTACTCTATGGGTGTGTTGGGCAGGCACGTAATTGGCCATTCTTGGGTATAACCGAAGAGTAAGGAGAAGTTTACCACAGTTTGGCAAATCCCACATTTTGTCAGTTAAAAGTGAACTGTGAGAATTAAATACTCATCTTTACATATACACAAGTTATGCTGTGAAAGCATATTTGCTTACAAACATATAAAAATACTTGTTAACTAGTTTGATAAGAAAATAATGTATAAAAGTATATAGCAAAAACATTTAATCATCTCTGACAATGGAAAGATCAAATTCATTTTTATATCACATGAAACAAAACCAGCTACAATTTTAGTTTTCCTTAATCCCTTACCCAGAAATACAAAGGAAGACACAATTTGTTTCCAAACAAATGGTGTGAAATTTCTTAATAAGCTGAAATGCCTCAATCCAGAACGAGCTCAGGTATTTGGCCATATCCTAATAGTAGTAGTAATCGTCCTGTAGCTGTTCTGGATTCAGAAAATAAATACAGTAGACTGTTTTGGCCACTGAAATAGATCTGCAGCATAAATGAGAGATGAAAATTTTTGCTGACAATGAAATTCAGTGTAGGTTTCTTAAGGCTAGCTGAATACTCAACTCTAATTTAACTGAGGGCAAAATAAAAGCCAATCCACCCCTTTTTTAAAAAGTATTCTCTATACTTCAGTATAGGTCTTTGTAATAGCTAACGAAACGTCGCAGGTAAAAATAAATTAATTCACGAGAGACAACTTATGCGTGACTTCGACACCTTGTCCTACACCGGTTTGTTTCATCTCCTTTGCGAATAAAACTCCACAAGGTGCAAGCTCTTAAGGGAGAGGAGGAAGGAGCTGTGGTATTAAAGAAGCAGCCTTAGTGTTTTGTTTTGAAGTCTGCCCCAGGATGAGTGAGTCTTCTTCAAGAGCTACTCTGCCAGCTTCTTGGACTAAGGCTATTCTGGTGACCACTTTTAGGACATGCACATATAAGGCTAGACCAATACCAGAAGTGATGTAAAATGATGGAAAGGAAAAAAAAAAAAAAGATAATCTGGCAGTTGATAGCTTGGTTCTTGCTGTTCTCAGAAAATGACACAATGGCAGCCTTTCTTGTCTTTTTCTTTCCGTGTTGGCTCTGGTGAAGGAGGGCACTCTTGTTCTTGAAATTTCCTGGAAGCAGATATTTCAAATTAAATTAATAGAATCATTTGCGACTAAAGATAAATACTGCATTTTAAAGTTACTGTTTTAACACTATTATAGAGGATGGACTTACTTTTTACACTCCAAGTACCAATTAAATGAGTTAAAAGGTTCTGGGGGGTTGCCTTTTTTTTTTAAGAAACACCATTTATTTTACAGCCAGCCAGTTTCAGATTTAGTTTATCAGGCTGACTGATGGGCGATCAATAAAATCTGAGAGGTGAAGTGATCTTTCAAACACATCCTACATTCGCACAGACATTTTCTCTAATAACACAGGACTGGTCTATAATGGAGAGCACCGGTCAAAGCGCAAAGGCAGAATTTTCCCACCACATTTCAATGCATTTGCTGCAGCTCTCCATTAACACAGGGGCATTAATTATCTGCTCTCAAGTTACCATACCTTATAACTCTGACAAGTTCATGAAAAGCTTGGTCTACATTCAATCTGATTTTTGCTGAGGCTTCCATGTATGTTACTTTGAGTTGCCGTGCTAGCTGCTGACCTTCCTCTTGTGTCACCTGTAATAGATGTCAGTCAGTAAGTTCAAGGCTCCCGCAGGCACATTCCTGCCAGCAGGCACTGCATATACACGTTGAGGATCCACTTCCTTTGAAACAACAATGCTTATTTGGCCACAGAATACTTTCTACACAGTCCACATAATACGACGAGGAAACAAACCCCAAATATTTCTGCAAGAGACAAGGACTGACCCTCCCAAGGCACTTCCTTCACTGCAGTGCCCTCCTCTTCTCTTGAGTTCTGCCTGACAAGTTTCCCTTCACAGGCAGAAAAAGTCCCTCACTCCTGCTCAGAGGAAGTGCTTCAGCCAGCATCTGCTGGATTACCAACAGAACTGTGAAGACCATTGCTACCTTCAACCTTCTCCCTGTCCCAGATAAACCTAGAGAAAAGAAAACAACCAGAAACTGATGTTTAGCTTCTGAATATAAAAGTAATTTAAAAAAAAAATCTGGTTATGACTCAGCAAAATATTAATACAATCAGTTTAAAATGTACTTTAAATTACAGGAGATCTAAAAATCCAGGAAGCCTTCAGATTATCCAGAAATATTAAAGATACTCAGTCTACCTCGACTCCTTGGGATAACAGAAAAAAAAGGAGATGAAGAAAAAATAATGAGTGTCAAAATGAGTTGGTATAGCATTTCACGTGATGAAACAGAAGGCAGGAAGCTAATGAACCATTAGAGGGAAGAGGACTAAGTCGGTGACAGGACAAAACTGAAGGAGATCACTGCACGTTTTTGGATGAAGTAGAAAGCAGAGGTCAGAAAACAGGAGGCCACCCTGAGCAGTGCCAGGCATGTGAGGCTTCAACGGGAAGGTCACCCACAGGGCCAGGGAGGAAAGGGCACCTCTCTGGGATAAAAGGAAGTACAACAGATCTTGCCAAAACAAAGGTTACGCTCCTTTCATAGAAAAACGTTACACCAGCACATAGAGGACTGATACAAGGAGGGGTTTTAATTTAGCTTTGAAAAGGCACTCGGATATGAACTTGGATTAAGCAGCTTTACAGAAATGGAAGTAGGTGGGAACAAAAAAGCATCACTGGCAGCTTTCACCACAGTGCAAGACACACATGGTTTGAGAGCCTTCACACAAGGCAGCTCAGTGTGTTTGATTCCTGTCATTAGCACCCCCAGTGGTATTGTATTTGTAGATTCACTGCTGAATTTAGGGCTGCTCCCACTGAACCCCCACACAGCTCTACAAGCCTCTTGTGCCATTAGCTGGAGTAACTCTGGATGCATCTGCTCATCTCCAACACTTTGGGAAATGCTACATTAGTTTGTGTTATTGCCGTCAGCTGAAGGCAAAAAAAATACCCTCAAAACCAACTGATACATATTGAGACCAACTTGCTGTCTTCAGATACTACATCAGATACCTGATTGCTAGTTACCTATAAAGCTCAGAATCAGGCAAACAAACAGACTTCACCGTACATGGCCATAAAATCTACCACCTTCTTAGTTACTGGTACACTTTCATATGAGTTCTCAATAGTTAAGAGAAAGGCCAAAAGAAAATGTTAATGCATTTGGGTAGGCTGACACCCAGGTCCTCCACCCCTGGAATAAGCCACCTCAGGCCTAGCTCTTTGTGAAGCAGCTGCAAACTCAACATCCGACAGCTTGTTTGGGAGCACCTAGGCTGATGCTGACCGAGGTCAAACTAGAAGGCTGCCTGCCTGGGATTGTCACCTTTGCTCCTCGTGTCTATACACACACTGAAGTCACAGGGACCTCTCTCTCAAACCTTGCTTTCAAGGTATTCAGCAGCACAGATGAACTTAGCGCTAGGTCATTGTATTAGTTCAGTCATGATGTAAAAGCAAAAAGAGAGCATTTCATGAAACCCAAGCGCTTTCTTGTTGCAACTTGGGATTTTCCTTGAAACCTTGCCATCTGGGGAATGAGCAGACTTGACCCAGATTAAGCTAGCAGTTATCTCCAACTAGGCAAACACATCCTGCACGGACAAGCCTACTCCCCCCTCAGTAGCGGTTATTGCTAAAACATCTGGTGCTCTGCTGAGCTGCCCTTTCATAGAAACATCCCCTGTCCGAGCTGCACAGGATTAGCCCTTCAAGAGAGAGGCTGCTACACAGCAACTACTGTAAGGAAAGAGCAGCGAGATGGTGCTTCAGTCCTGGCTTCACAGTCACCAATCTGTGACCGACCAGGCAATGGGGAAACGCTGGTGACTGTGTTCCTTCTCACCAAAGCACATTCTAAATGTTAATGCTCGCTCATTACCTAGCAGCTCGCTCTTCTTTATCAGCCCAACCTGTGGATAGCGAGGACTTTGCTGCCCTTACCACAAAGGAGACAAAATTAATTACAAGGCAGCTGCTTAACTCCATTTCTCTCCACAGTCATCACCATAGCAAATCTCTACTTCAAACTTTCTCTTTCACCTCTCTTCTTCCAAAAACACCCGTGACTTGACCTATAGTGTGTTACAGCCACCTCTGCTGGGTTTGTCCCAATGCTTCATCAGATTGTACTGTCATCTGTGTGCTGCTGCACAGCCCAGCTCACCTATCTCCCAAGAAACAACTGCCACCACGTAAGTGAATTCTGAAGCTGGAAAATGTACCTTTGTCATTAAACACATTAAGAGAGTAAGAAAACTTGTTACAGAACTGCCAGATAAGTAAAAGGACCACAGTGTGATGCTCTCGCCTGGCTGACCAGTGCTTCAGTGTAACCAAAGCG
>JANHFX010019138.1:4610-34309 GCA_027560015.1 Chloroceryle amazona | reverse complement strand
GGAATTCTGGTGGGGGTGTGATGGTAACTGAAGAGTGGAAGGGTTTCACTGCCATCTCATGGACAGGCTGATAGTTCGTGCACGTGTGAGTACACAAAGTTACTTCTGAGGAGTTCATGAGTTACTTCGCCAAAAATTTCATTCCAGACAGTATCTTTCAACACAGGTTTTAATTTTGTCAGGACCTCTCTCCACAAGTTCTAAGGCAAAGAGGCTGTGACAGTCAAGGGAACATACTCAGCAGGAACCTTTTTGTCCTGAAAGTTTTATGTAGTATTCAAGAAAGACATTCAAACAGCAAGATACTATCCAGCTAAACTCTTTAGTGTTCCTTGCTTTTTTTTTCTTGTTCCAGCCACTGTGTTTTGACAAAGATTTTATTTAGCAAAGAACAAAACATAGGCATTTGTGGACAGAAACAAAGGCACGTCCTGGTACACAAATCTGAGAATATCTTACTGATTAAAGCTGTGTTTTCCTTGTAAAACTCTTAATAATTACAGTAATTTTAGTAATATTTCATTTACTCTCAGGTAAAAATAATAATAATAATAATAATAAACTCAATCATGCTTGCTAGCAAGCTGTAAGAGTCTGCTTCAGGACAAAATACTAAACTTCTGAAATAAGTTGCTGAAGAAAAATACAAGCTTGATGCCTGGTCCTTTCCTGCTGGTAGAGTAAGATTATTTCCATTTCAGCTCACATCAGTTTGATTCTTGAAAAATCAACAGTAACTAGTTTAAAAAAAAATTAAAGCTCCTTGTTTACATCATTCTGAACTAAATCTTTTAAGCTCTCTTACAAGAGAGGTGAGCTTGAAATGTAGTTACAAAACTTTAATGTACAGATACACAACAGAAACTGTGTTGCTTTACTTCTGACTTTCAAAGCTTTAAGTCCATTTCGCAGAGATGAGTGGCCACACTGAATTTACATGTAACAGCAGGGAACGGTAAAAGCAACAGCTCTGAAGTCTCAGGATGGTCAAAGCTAGGGCTGGAATGTGCCCTGCTTGGCACAGCGCGCTCTGGTGAGTAACAGAGCTGAGGAATTAGACACGTTCATGCCTGAGTAATCAAGTCATGACAGAAAGCTCTCAACTCTGTACGTTAATAGACTTGGTCTTAACATAACCCCACTGAGTCAGGCAGAAGATGTGCTGTATGTGGAATGCCATCATGCTTCTAGGGGTCTTCAAGTACAGAAGTACTTGAAGTCAAGTACTGAGTGTAGTTATGTTTCTTGCATTGGAATTAGCTGGTATGACAACTTTATTTTTACTTGTTTCTTTTTCCCCACTCTATATTGGGGACGTAAAGGGTAAAATGTTTCTAGAAGAAAGTGAGAAGTAATTGTTAGCAAATTAATTACCTGTCTTTGGTGGTCCAGATCTGCTTTATTACCAACTAGAATCATAGGAAACTCATCACGATCTTTCACTCTAAGAATCTGTCGCTGAAACTTATAGATTTCCTCAAAACTGTAAAAGAAGAGAAGCAGAGCATCAGTGTACTAATTCAGAGATTCTCTGGTTCTGCAGAAGCTCAGAAATGATGAGTCACCTATTTGGACTTGCCCTGCTGTGCCACAAAAGTACAGACAGCTGCAGGCACTCCAGAGTCCACTGTCACAGCATGACCAGTTAGAGAACCATTCAATACTCAAACCAAAAAAATCCTCAAGTTCTTAGTGTGCTATGCACTGGGCTTAGGCGGGGCAGCAGGGGAAGCAAAGGCTTCCTGGGACCCCATCCAGAGGGACCGGACACCAGCATGTTGCAGAGAATCAAACCACCACAGTCCATTCTACAAACACTGACCTTGAAGTTCAACGCCGGACAGAACATGCAAGCTACAGTCTAGAGACACTGGTGATGAATATTTCACCTGGCAACCTCCACAGCTACTTCTAGGAATTTTGGGGGAAGCTATCAGAGCTGGAAGATTTTATTTCTTCAACAGAAAAATGAGAGAGCTAAATGATCAGACAGCTTTCCAGTTACCAGGTAAGTTATATGAGGTACTAATGCTGTTCAAGCAGCAGGAATATTCCAGCAGTGCTCAAGGGAAGGTGAGCAAAGCAGAAAGCTTCTCCAAGGACAGTATATTAAACATGTTAATTCTGGCCTGAACAAGGATTTAATTTTTTTCCTTCTCCTCAAAATCACTGCTTTCAAATAAACACTGTTTAAGCTACACCAGTACATAAGGAGCTTCAGCACAGATGCTTGCAGACACTCACATGTCCTTGGGAGCACAGAATTCCCAAGCACTGCATTTAATTCCAAGCGAACAGTCTGAAGCCATTTACATTTAGATTTGCAAACTAAAATTTAAAAGCCAGATGATAATTAGTATGAAAGCTGCACTGAAAAAAACCCCAAATTACATAGAGATGACAATACTAATCCACCTCATCCACACAAAGCAACCAGGAGAAGATAGGTGAATGAGAAGGCAGGTACATCACTGCACAAAACTAGACCTCCACTCAGACACGCTGGTTTAATACTCTGCTCAGATGTCTGTACCAACTGGAAGAAGAGAGCTGAAAGGTACCAACTAAGTCATCTAGATTTCTTCTTCCTTCAGAATGACTTTTCACCACACAAGCATTGACAGGCAGAGTGTTAAATCAAATGGGATACCAGAACGAAAATGAGAACTCCACTCTTCAGAAGCCTTTGAAGGCTTTCAGAGAGGAAAGTGATATACAGGTTTAATTCATCAAGACCTGCTTAAAAGCAAGTCAGACCTTTAGCTAGAAGGGCAAACCAAAACCAAGGATTTTTAGAAAAACCAAGGAGTTCAGAGGACAACTTAAAATCTACAGTCCTTTGTAGCAAAAAATATTTCTGTTAACATGACTGTTCAGTACATCTTAAATCCACAGACCCAGGTGTCTCACAAGATTCTCTTCTGGACGGATGAATTTCAAGATGAATTTGTACATTTAGCGGCTTCCCTAAGTGTAAGACACAGATCCAAGGGAAACATGCTCATGTACCACAGAATATTTATCTTAGTTCTCGTAACAGATAGAGCTGTTAATAAGAACAGGAGCCTGAATTCAAAAAAGTCATGGGCAATTATTTTTTTTTGGTCATTTTATTGCTCTTCTGTTGCAGCTCAAAAACGAGTGGAAGGACAGATCCCTGAGCACTTCTTTTTATTACGTATCTGATAATATTTTGGCTGTGATCTTCCTCCATTGAGTTTAAGTGATTGTCTGTTTATACATGGCAATGTCCTGCTCTTACAATGATCAGGAGCTACCTGACCAAGCTTCATAGGCTTCTAAAAAAATATGCTTCATCTCAACTCTGTGGTCAATCAGTTATGGTTCCCAGTCGATTCCTGGGAGTAAGCAGAGCGAGCACAGCCTGCCAGAGCATAAAGACATACCCTGACCCAGACACCCCCACTCGGGAATGCAGAGCCAGCCTCTCGATGCGGGCGAGCGTAAAACAAGGGGGTATTTCTAAGAGCTGATCAGACATCACCACATGTGGCCTTTAGTTTCAATTTCTGTCACTGTCAGGAAAACAGTATTTTGGACTGTACAGAACTTCTCGAGTGGAGTTGCCATTTTTTGTGTGTATGCTTCCAAGTCACCTACTGCAAGAGACAGATACTTGCGATCTGTTCAAAATGGGTTTTCATCAGTGCTGAAAGTGTCACACCACAGAACCTAGCGGTGAACATGCACCTGATGGGTCTGTTTGAGATCACATCAGTAAAGGATCAGCAGCATTTAAGATTAATTCCAACTGGTTTGTTTTAGTACTTTGACATCATGCTTACCTTCCTCTATCAGTGACTGAGAAAACAAGCAGGAAACCCTCCCCTGTTCTCATGTACTGTTCACGCATGGCTCCAAATTCTTCTTGTCCTGCTGTATCCAGAACTGAACACAAGCAAAACATTCATTACTACAGTTTATGTTCTTAGGAGTATAGACTGAGAAAAAAAATCCTTCCTAATATGATGTTGTGAGAGCCTCTCCTGTACATGGTAACTATGTAGAAATCACTTCTCACAGATACTGTTGGATTTTTGCCAAGACTCTGTACAACTTCTTGGACTGACTGACCAATTCAAGACCTACCCAAATAAATGGAATAAGAAATTTGGTGGACTTTTACTAATTCACAACCAGCTGGAACAGCTGGAAAAGAGAGAGGGGCTTGGGAGAGTTGCTGGTTTGCCCTTACATCTCTGACAAGGCATAACTGAAACTTTTAAAGCAAAGCATTCATATTGCACTTGGGAGAGGCAGCACACACGAGCCACGCGATGTGTTTTTCATTCCACCATGTCACCTAGGTAACTGCCAAGAGCTAAATAAATTCTCCTAGTTTTGTAGGCACTAGGGCTTTGGGAATAACCCTTCCAATTTACTTTAAAGAGAGATGCACCTACATAAGGCACAAGCATTTCAAATGCTGGGTGTCTCATTAATAAAGCAAAGGTAGGCAGCTTTTCTCCCCCCGCCCCGTGCTACACTGCTGTTTACCTGCAGCACATTTCCTGCGTACAGAGGTGAAGAGAGAAACCAGCAGCTGCTAGCACCCTGCTCTGGCCAGGCTACTTACTGTCCAAGCGTGCAGCTCGTTCGTCTATCACACATTGCTTGGTGTAGGAGTCTTCGATCGTTGGATCATAATCCGTAACGAAATAGGACTGCGGGAAATAAAACAAGTTTGTGTGTTGGACAAGCACATACAGGACACTCATGGAGTAGATGCTAGAACTGGAATAAAACAAAAAACCACCCCACAACTGAAATTATATTACTATCCTTCTCCAGACACATCCCTGTCGGTGAGAATACAGTTAACTGTTCTCGGAGGCATTTTGTTAGTGCGATTGTATTTGTTCACGGCCAGTGTCACTCTGGAGCTGCCCACGAGGGCCGGCTGCAGTACTTTGTCCTGACCGTGCCAAACTAACTCCCACCATCTGGACACGTCCACGTTAGGTTTCTGGTTTAACAGCACGGCCAAGGGTCCCCCAGCAGAGTTCATCAACTGGGCTGTAGCTGCCTTACTGAAGGGAACACATCACCGGTCACTGACACACTCCAGCAGCTGTGTATACTGCACAGAACCTGTGCTCTTACACCACCACCTCACCATCACACGGGCTGGCTGCGGGAAGAGCAGGTACAGGCTGCTGTTGATCTATTCATTTAGACCTGGCACTAAACTGAAAAACTCCTGGCCCCTAGAGCAGACACACTGAATGGCTCTGCACATCTTCTTTGCATTTTAAGTAGACAGCAGTAAACTGTCCTCTCAGGATACACCTACGCAGCAGTCTCAGTCACTCTGTGCCAACGGCACCACTGCGTAACCAGCTACCCTCAGGTAGCAATAACATCAAAACCACCACGAGCCTCCCTGAGGAGGATAAAACCCTAATAATCGGTTCCACCAGAGATACCATAATTCACTCCTCTCTCTCAGTGCTTCATGTAAGTCAAGCTGCTCATTTCTCGATGTTGTTTAGAACACTCGCCCAGGGTAAGCAAAGCCCCACTGCACACAAAACTCCCAACAAACCAACAGGCACGGGATCCTAAATTGCAGCAGCAGAGTGCCTAAATGCAGCCAGCAGACCACCTCACCATGGAAGAAGCCCCCAGAAGATGCTGTTCTGATTACAAGTTGCCCCTTTACCTTGCTTCTTTAAAGATTTGAAGAGTAGAAAACTAAAGCCTTCGAAAGTGCTCTTGGCCGCCCTTTTCCTGTACCCATGACTCAAAGTGCTATCATCCAGAAGCTTAAGAACACACTTCTTTTAGGAAATAATTTATTAATAAACTATAAATGCAGTATCAAGTCTTCTGTGGCCTTTAACAACCTCTGAAAGATGGATGAGAAATTCCCTTGCGTGAACATACAAATAATTTACAGAATCTGACTTTAGAAGGGACGATCACAAGGAAGGGAATTTAAATTCTATGTTAAGTGTATTTATAAAAGAAATAGTGTCACCGGGTTTTGGTCACCTACTATCAGCTTGTCTAGAAATTCAGGGTTCTGATTTGGAAGAACACATTCTGAAGTTCCTCCCTATCCCTCTCCATCTTCAACTTTCATTTCTCTATCTTGCAGAATTCAAAGTCACTGTCTGACCCTTTCCATCTATAAAGCAGTAAAACATGTCAAGTTTTAAGGGAGAGAGAATTTGGAATTGATTCATTTTACTCTCATGAATCAGTATTAGAAGACCACCTGAAGGAGCAAGTTCATATCCAACAAAGGCAGTATTTCTCACTGAGCAAGTCAGAAAAAGAAAACCATAATAATCTCAGAAGGATTCTTCATATTTTCCTTATTATCTGTCCAAGGGCCAGGAACTGCAGCACGTTCTGTAATCTCCAGGGTGTTTCTGTGACTCCCTCCACCCTTTTTGGGTTTTGTTTGTTTTTAAAGAAGGGAAACTAAATCCAAAGCAAGAGTGCCAGGCTAGGTACAGAGCCATGGAAATAGTTCCTCTCTCCAAAAAGGGAAGAGTAAGCTACCCTGCTAGCAGCCGCATCTCACATTCAGAATGAGCAAATGCCAGAGTTCCCCTATTTAACAAGGCTCTTACCAGCAATTTCTTCCCTCCATGGAGCTGCGCTGCCAAATCTGCTGTCACAGCCACTGCAGGAGAGGTTTAGCAAGCCAATTAGCATTGTGGTTTACCTCCAGGCACTGGACAAAACTAATGTGCCTGAAATAGCAGCTGGTTTCGAAGGAGTCTCCCCAAACTGCACAGGGACCATTTGCCACAACCACAGCTTGCAGGCCTTACTCGTGCTGATTTATAAAAATTAGAGGGTAGCAGATGCAGTCTTTATCAATCTGAGCAGAAATGGACCTTGCTGCTGCTATGCAGACAGGAATTAAGCAGAGCATATCCTGAAGCACCCCACCAGGCTGTGCTTCATTTCTGAACGCTGTCCCGCAACACTGGAAAGGTGCCAGCACACCCTGCAAGCCCCAGGCCATACACCAGAGCAGGCAGCTTTGTAGAGGTCAAGGAGTTTGTGGCAGAACTTCCTAAAAGACTAACAGGAGTGCCATTCCAGAAGAGGCAAGCCACTGCCAACATACTGGTTTTAAACTGATGCTGAGTCCAGAGAAATGAGAGGAGCAGGAGCACAGCAGGGTGTGTGAATACCGCAGCCTGCCCACCACTGGCTCCTCTCTGCAAGCTGTTGGACGTGCAAGTCCTGACACTACAAAGCAGTTGCCCTGCTAACCTAGAGAATTACCAGAAATCTAGAGCAGGTGTCTCCAGCGCCAACTGGTACAAAGCACACTGGCCTACTCTCAAGGGTGATCCCTCTACAGACCAGCTTGTCAGCTCTGCTCTTCTAGGAGCAGCTGAGTTTGTCACAGATCAGAGACGCTAAGTCTCCTTCAGGTGGCTCCACTGCAGTTGGTCACTGCCTGCAGGAAATAATTAAAAGGAAATAAATTTCTTCTCTGAAGATAGTAACTCGAACATGCTCTTCTGTTACACCACTCCCTTAATCACTAGTGAAATCAAGGCTCTTCCCACCCACCTCCTAAAAGGGAAACAAGAAGCTGAGCCCAGTAGTCTCATCAAGTGTTCAGTTACCCAAAATATTATGCAACAAGTTTTCTAGGTTTCCTCTTTCTAAGGCTGCTGAGGCAATCAAGTCCAGAGATGGGAAAGCCTGCCAAGGATGGAAGCTCTTTTGCAGAGAAAAAAAAAATAAATCAATCAAACATCCCCACATCACCTACACCACATACAACAGGGCAACGAGATCTTACATGGAAAGATGGAGAACCCCAGGGCAGTTGCACAGCTCTTATGCACCCTTCCTTTGCAAGATCATCGCCAGTCCAGAAGCTGAAAAGCCCCTGGATTACTTTCTTTTGCATCAGCATTTAAGTTTCAAGAAGAGAGAAGTCAGAGGCTATCAACGGGGAGCTGCTGTACCCTGCAGGCCAGCGACTGGTTGCACAGTGTGCTTCTTTTTATCTTTACAGAGCTTGAAGGACACGCAAGGAAAGGCAGCACGGTGAAGCACAGCACCACGGGCAAGTTCAAGGAGTGGTACATGCCAAAATATATATATATTGATCCTTGCTGTGTCTATAATCTCCTTTGTATTTACACACACTGTTTGGAAGAGCTACTGGTTGCTTATTTAAATTTTTTCCACGTTTACATTTTTGTTTTCAACCCAGTGAAGGCAAGGAAATAGAAGGGTTTCCACCCTCCAGCTGAAGTTACAGACCAGCTCTGGATTTAAATAGCATCTACAATTTCAGCATTGCAAATAGCCCAGAAATGCTTCCTAGCTACCAAGTTAGAACTTAAAACAAACACGTTGGTGAATGTTACACACCAAAGCTTCAGCTTTACACTTGAGTACATTCCCAAATAGCTGAAACACATGATCCCATGACATCTCCTAGGCTCCTGGTGCTACCTGACAGAGTATGTCTTTTGGCAGTTTCTCCTTTGACTATTTCTAACACTGTCATCTCTTCTACAGGTTTTTTCTTGTTTCCTCTCCCCTTCAACAAGAACATCTGTCTGCTCCTGTCCCACTCAACAGACATAAAGACCAATTCATGATCCATAGTGGCACCTCTTCACCATGGGCATACAAACAGCAGTATCTGCTACAGCCCTGTCATGTGCCACACTGATCAGGTCAGAAACACCTAACCCAGGAAAAGACAGAAACGTGACAAAGTTCTCTTCTGAACAGCTTTCTTCATTTAAATGAGTATCTCTGGCGTTTGTTCCAAGTCATAGTAAGGTCAGTGCCATAGTTTAAGACCAGAACTCTAGTGCCCTGGCCAGTTAGTAGCACCACAAGCTGATACCTTTCTGTTTGAGGTACTTGGCTACATCATAAAAGCTTTCTCAGACCATGAATTAAGACCTAAACCACTGACTGCATAAATAAGTTTGTAATCTGCACTGCTTTGCCACCCAGGGAAGCCTTACAGCCTTTGCCTTCATCTCTCTACCCAAGAAGAGCGACAAAGCAGCTGAACCCATACTAACATGGCCACAGCATCACACTGCGCCCTCCTCCAGGCTGCAGAGGAGGTTACAGACCGTTTCAAGGAGTTTTCATCTACATTTCTGTCCCTAGAAGAGCACAAGAAGGTTCAAGGTAACCACAGACATGTTCCTACTGTCACCTTGCTCAAGCACTATGATGGTCTCTGTCCCTAACTAACCCGCCCAGCAGAACCAGTAATGAAGCAAAGCAGTCACCAGGGCCTCCACACCTGAAGAGATTAACTGAAGAACCTCCTTTCACAACACTAAGGAGGTTCCTCAAGTCATTTCTTTAGAAATGTTTGAGTTGGCTGACTAAAAAAAAAAAAAGAAAAACATGCAGGAAAAAACTGAACTGATTTCTGGAAGCAAATTTAAACTGTCTGCATTCCAGAATAAAGGACCAAACACAGTAAAACACACAAATTAAATGTTTCCCAGAGCCCCACATACTTCGGTCACAGGAAAAAAAAAGAAAACAACCAACCAACCAAAAAGCACATAATTGATCAGATCACCTTTGAGCAAGCTTGTCCAGTGCTCACCACAGACCTCCCCAGGAGCAGGTGGCTCACTAGGACCTGGTGGTTCCAGACAGGTCTAACTGGCCGGTGTTGGGGAAGCAGATGGATGCTGTTGGGGCTGAGAACAGGGAGTGCACTGTGCAAAGCCATGCCAGGCCTGCAGGAGCCACCCTGCAGACAGCACTGAGCACGCTCTGCTGGTGTAAACAGTCACGCTCTGCGGATCAGGGAGAGCGTTTTGGTGTTGAACACTTGGTCCCTGACTCTCTCCAAGGTCTAGAGCTATGCTGATAACGACCGGACTGCAGAGATACTGAATAAAACACCACACCTTGGCACAGAAAGCCAGGTGCACCCTCCTCCAGTTATCCCACATCCATACAAATCCGCAAGTTACTTTCTTTAAATTACACAAACAGTAAAAGCACCTGTTCCTTTCTCCCAGAAAAACAGAAATTAAAGAGACAGTCAGTGCTTGTAAGCAATCAGTGATGCTTCCCTCAACTTACACTACTTCCCACTGTTCTTATGTATACTGCCAGGGCTGTTAGGGCTATCCAGGGAAACAGATGGCATTTGTAGCTACAATTACTGCAATTATCCAGCGATGTGCAACACTTGATAATTCCATGGACAGTGAAAACTGAGACACAGAGAGTAAAGAGGATTAAACTGAAGCAAGTCAGAGTGAAAGAACGATGCCGTGAGCCATATAAAAGCTAAAACCTGTGGAAATCCATAGGCAAGTTGAAAAGTTCTTTTGTTTTCTCCTAAAGAGCTAGCATTGCACAGAATACTGCTGTTTATGATTAAGCACATGTTTCATCAAATCTTAATGGTTCTGTGTTAAAGAAAAAAAATCACAACGGAAAAAGCAAAGTTCTTGAGTAACCCGCAGCAGCCTGAGGGCACACCCATTAGATTACCCCCCAAACACAGAACTCGAAGACAGAAGAGATATAAATCTTAAATTCTAAATAAGATATGGTAGGCTACAAAACCAAACACCTGACTTGGTCAAGTCCAGGTGAGTCTTCCCCTTAACTTTTTTTATGCAATGCAAGGATTGTCAAGAGCTTGTGCTTGGTCTGGAAACATCAAGCAAAGCATGAGTGAGCCCTATTAGATGGCCACATGCTCTTCTCTCCCTCTCCCCGCTCCCTGCCCTCCCATATACAGTGGGCACTGAGTGAGCACATCAGAAAAACTAGTAAGAAATCTGTGTCCAGTGCCCAGGCACATTAACTGCACACAGCCAACTAGAACGCAGCTCTTCTCTTTATGGGCTTTGTCGTCGTCACTACCCCAAGTACCTAAAACCAAAGCTAACTTGGCTTCCCTCGCAGGAGTTGGGAAAGATGTATTAGGGTGGGGGCAGAAGGGGAGAAAGGGCACAGAGAGTGAAGTGTCTTCAATCTGAAGGCTAAAACACATATCTGAATTCTGCCTGCACGCCTTTAATTCTCCCATTTCCTAAATGAACACTTGAACTTCCTCTTGCTAAATGCACTCACTCCCAGTGCTGTTTCTCTGGCTAGCCATACACTAGGAAATTCCACAGACTTCACCCACAGCTCAGCAGCACTGATTCGTGTTAGGGATTCAGGAGCCAGGCTGGTTCTAGAGCATCAGCTTACTGTGCAGGTCACACAGTGGACCAAGACTCAGGAAAATGAAAGACTGAAATCAAACCGACTTTTGTGCTCTGAAAGGGAGCATCTATTGGTGCTCTACACCTCTCAACACTCCAAAAAAAACGTTATTTTTTGGCCCTCTCCTAACAGCTATTTAAAGAAGCTTTACTGTCACCAGCCTCCCTGGCCTGTGGCAGGACAGAAAAGATTCTCCCTTCTTTTCTCCTTCAAACCTGGCACACAAGGTGTGACTTACAGAACAGGTAGGAATTTGTGAAGAGTTTTTAATTGCTGACATGGTAATTAAAAGATTCTTGTCAAAAAAATTAAAAAGTCACCCAGAGAGCAGATTCAGTTGGCAAAACCAAAGTGTCTTTGTAACGTAGCTAAGGCAGCCTCTCAAAGCATGGTGGGATCATAGAGGTTTAAGGAATAACTGTCACAATTACTTTCTTGAAAAGTTAAATGCCTTTTTGCTAACATCCTGCCAAGCTTGAACATACTGTCAGGGTAGCTCTTGTAACATGTTAGTGCAGCCCCAACCGGTGAGTTATGAGCAGGGTGGGTGCCAGTTGCATGCAAAGAAGATGAACACTGATGAGAGTGGGGATTTAATACACGCTTCAAAATCACAGAATGGTAGGGGTTGGAGGGGACCTCTGGAGATCATCTAGCAAAAGCCCACTGCTAAAGCAGGTTCATCTAGAAATGCATATATCTGAACATCTTTTTTTAATACTATCTTCCTTAAAAACCAGCAGATAGATACTTTTTTTGAAAGCAGCTTTCTCCTTTTAAACTCAAACTGAATCTGCACTGTGCTTACATCTCCTCTCAGCTACCCAATATTGGCAGCTCACCAGCCTGTGAATGTTTGCTTCCAGTTTGCAATTCTGAAATTTCTCAAAATCAACCCACACCAAACACCAGGTACACTCTCACAGAGGCCTGGTTTTGGCAGCACACGCATTAAACTTTGGCCTTGTGAACACTTCCTGGTGATGCAGTTTCCATTACTCAAGATCAGAGCATGTACACTTTGTTAAGACTTCTTTGTAATGCCCTCAATTAATGCCTTTTAATGCCAGCAAGCACCTACAAAAGTCTTTGAAGGTGTCTGTGCACTTTCTCAAGTCAAAACATGCCTGACTGTAAGATGTACTCCATACTGCAAGCCTAGATGGGTCTTGATTCATTTCATTTTTGCTTCCCAGCAAGTATATGCGAGAAATATCAATACACAAAGTCCTTAATCTTCCTAATCTTGACCACTCACTTAAAACACTCGCTACATACTATCTTTTCATCCATAAAATTTTATCAGGTCCAGATGCTTTTCAACACAGCAGCTCACCCAAGCTCTCCAGGATGAACTCAGGTTTTTAAAAGATACCATGAGCTTCTTGAGAAAAAAGTACCCATCTGATTTTAGGATACGTGTGTTACCAGATAATGGGGAATACAGCTCTAAGTGAAAAGATAGTGAGGTTACTCAAAAAAAATCCCCTGATGGGGCAGAAGTTATGTTACTGGAACACCTTTACTCATACACATGAAATCGTTACATCAAATATCTTGAGGTGCTCTAATGAAAGAGATTTGGACTTATAAATCTAAGTACGGTAACAAGGTAAGACTTACAATCAATTACAGTAGCTCTTTGTTTCAGGAACTGAAACCTTACTTAAACACAGTCAGGAAGAGACTACAGGTTAGAAGCTATGAGGAGACCCATGTCCAGGGCATTTACAGTCTATTAAGAAGGACACTGGAAGAACTGAAATGCAGACTGGAGAAGTTAATTGCATGGGAGGGTGTGGTGTGTGTGCATTAAGGAAAAAAAACCCACCCACCCAAAGAAAAAAAAGCAAACACACACACAAACCAAAGCAAACAAACAAAAAAAAAAAAGAAAAAGAAAAAAACAAACACAACAAATCCACCTCGAGGAGAGTTCAGGTACTCACATCAAATCAGAACCTTTTCAGTAGGTTCAAATGGGTTGTCAGTTGGACTTTTCAGACTGTCTCGCCTGGGGTACAGTTACACTAATACACTAATACAAGAAGGTGGTTTTCTAGCCCAAACAAGCCACTAAAACAAAGCCTCACTTCAGCAACTCCAGTGCATCTTCCTAACATTAACTCCTGAAGTAAGTACCCAAAAGTGAATGAGCCCTGGGACTCCACAGCAAACTCAGGTCAAAAATTTCAGAGGTGAACACCTTTCTTATTCTGAAAGCAGGAAGTAAAGGTCTATTTTAGGAACCAAGCCATTTCCCTACCCTTCCCACTACATTTCAGTTCTCCACGAAGCCAGGCGCTGCTGTCAGCTGTGTACTAGCTTGGAAGCAGATGGGGACTTGGAGCACAGTTCATCAGAAAAACCCAGGCAGAAAGGCTGAGGAAGGGAAGTTCTGCATGTTCTTCCCCTTAAAACATGAGTTTAAGATGGAGGTCCAGCCAGGTTAACTAGCACTAAACTCAGGCACTAGAGTGTTCTAGAATGATTCAGGTTAGGATTAAATATCTGTAGATAGTATTTTACAATACAGTGGAACTACATCAGCAACTCCCTGATAGTGGAAGAGGGAGGTTTTGTCATCCCCACTCCTGACCTTCCACCCTGGCTCCCTGCAGCACCTCCAGGAGACCAGGAAGTTCACCTTACCAGCTAAAAATTAAAGAAAAATCCCATCCAAGTACCAGGCAACTGCAAACCACCTTTTGATGTCCAGACACCTCAGCAAAGCTCACAGCATGTCATCGAGAGACCTTTTCCTCTAACTTTTATATTTATATATATATAATTTTATAGACACATATGGAGCATCAAACAGGGACTGAACCAAAAGAATGAAAGCTTCCGGGAGTTTTTAATCATACCACTTGTTCTGTTAGAAAAGGAGAGGCAGAATCATTAGCACATAGGTAATTAAAAGTTAAGATGACTCTTTCAGCCAGTATCACATCTCATTTATATTGTGAGATCACTGCAGCCATAGACAGCAATACACTAGTTCCTGTCCTATAATTTTTTCCTATTGCCACAATTGATCTCATGGAATTTTTGAGCACTAGCTTGGACAATATCCAACATGAAAATGTTCAGCTTCATTAGCAGAGTCCAGAGTATTTTATTTTACAAAGATTTATTGACTTATCATTAGAATCTAATTATTTAGGAGAAGCTATAAAATAGCACTGGTATCTAATGAGAACTATCGTGGCAGAAGATAAGCACAGCACTAATAGCTTTATTTGCCCAAAGTATGTATTTATTCAACCCCAAGCTCTGGCCTGAGCCTAGACCATCTAGACTAATTCTGCAGACTACAGACAATTACTATCATCTAAGTTTTCAAAGTGCCATAACCAGAGGTGCCAAGAACACTGAAATGGCAGCTCTGAGTGTTAGTTAACCATCTACTTTCATTAGCAAGGCTCATTATTACTAGCCTTCCCCCAAAAGCCTCACCCAAAAAAGTAAAACTCACAAAGCAGGGATTTTTTTTGTTGAGACGTGAACATTTTAAAAGATAATGAAAGAATCGGTTGCCTACCGATCAAATACTGAACTTCTTCCCAGCGTGGTAATCATGCAGGAGCGCCAGCACCAGAAGCTGCATGGTGCTCATATTCTAATGGCAAGATGTGTGGCCAAATCAATTCAAACGAAAACACAGCAGGTAATTTCCCTGTAGAAAAGGGAGCATCCGAACAGCTTGCGGGTGGCAAGGTAACAACAACGAGTTCCCACTAAACCAACTACAACGGCGGTACCGTGCTAGGCGCACGCTTTTCCCATGGCACATTTCTTGTGTTTTCCTTGTTCCACAACAGCCAGGGTGTGAAAGGCACACCACAGCAGGCTGTCCAGCCCCACGGGCCGCGGCAGCTCAGCAGCCAGGAGAACCTGCTGCACCCCGACGCCACTGCCAGGTATTTTTGCACATCCGTGTCAGTCACCACACCGCGTTCTAAGATGAACATGTGCCTTCCTCCTCCCCAAACCATTTCTCAGAAGTTTGCAGCTAGGCAATAAAACCTCAAATAGGGGGAGAATTTGTACTGGTCAACAAGTGTTTTTTCTGTGTGATGTGTACTTCAGATTCGTCAGCTCCAGACAGGGCCGGCATGTGGGCTCCCACAGGGACGGCAAAGGAGAACAGAGCACCACGTGCCAGTAGCTCACGAGTCCAGCAGCGAGCTCCATGACTCTAACGTCCCCTCTGCAAAGGGAACTTTTTCAAGAGACTGACATTTCAGTATCAGATTTTTAACCCAGCCATGTCGAGAAGTACTCATAACCTTAGTTCAGGAGTTAAGAGTCAAACAACAAAAAGCTTAAGATTATTTTTCACCTTGGCTCTGACCGAAAGTGTCAGGTTAACCTACCTAATTGTGAGAGTGAAAAGGAGGAAAGGGGATCTCTTCCAAGGCAGGACAGGCTGCGTAAGCCTTTTTGCTCTAGGGCCAGTGTGTTCAGATCCTCCTGGCACACAAGCAGTGCCTTTGTTTTGTTTGAATTCTTGGGCACAACATTTGACAGATCCAGTTCTGACAGAAGGGACCAAACTTGGTCACTGCCATCCAAACTTAGCAGAGCAACGTGAGAAGTTACCCCACCCTTGAAGCAAGACAAGAGAAATCCTACCCCAGCTCAGCAGAGCGATAGCAGACACAGAGACTTCAGTGATGCGGGCTGACCTGAAATCACGACGAGGCACGATGCCTGTCGAAAAGCACAAGCGTTTAAACAGAGGCCAGTCTCACACGTGCAGGCACTACTGCTTCAAAAGTCGTGGTTCAAAGTAATACCTTTGTTTTCAAAAACTCCAGGTTTCTATTAAAACAAAAAGATTAGAAATCCAATACAGAGAGTTCAAGAAGCCTGCAGCATGAACTTGAGCAACAAAAATGAAGTTTCGGCTTGACAAAGCACTTTGAAAAAGTAATACTGAGTATTTTCCAGCTGTGATTTTCCATAACAGACACCAGCAGAGTACAATGCTTTTCTCTGCAAGCACTGATTAGGCTAGAGAAGTTAAATCTTGATGTCCTTAGAGAATGTCTTCGGTCTCTCTTATTACCACCAGCAACAGACTTCAAGATCAAAGGCTATTACTCCTGCACATCTGACAGCAGTGTAGTTCAGACTGGTTTTCTCATCGAGTGGCAAGTTGCAATAGAGTGCATGAGGACTGTTTACACCAGGGAACACAGCATTGTGTTTCTGACCTTCCAGAAGCAAAGGTACGTGTATTGGAACTTTGACATTAGAGATGGTTAGCTAAAGTTCCTAGAAGAAATACAGGGGGTGACAAAAAAAAATAATAATTCAATAGAAATAAATACAAAGACAGAAAGAAACCAAACCACCAGACTCGCGGTTGGGAAGATTTAGAAGTTACTGCTCCAGGTTTTGGGTCACTGTCCAACAAACCAGCCCAGACACACTGTCCTGAAGCAGCTTCAGCTACTGTCTCCGAGGTCTGTGCCCACGCCTGTGCTACACCTACACCCATACCGTAGCAGCACAATTGCTCAGAATTAGTGAATGTACTTTTAAACCAGTGAATTTCCAGACTAACACCCAACGTTTACCACAACCTAACATTTTCTGTGCACCTCACCCCCAGTCCACACTTCTTATGCTTATTAGCTCTCAAGTATCAAACCGGACAGTATCTATTTTACCCAAATTATTTGTACAGCGTGCGCATTGCTGCATCAATGGCAGAACCAGGGGACAGGCAAGGGGGAGATGCTTTCCTGGCCAAGGACACATGGATGGCCCTCCCTTGCATTCCACCCAGCACGTGGCTGCACAGAGGCATACCCCAGCAGCGCAGTGCTCCTGAAGCCGGACCATTCACAACACAAACGTTTATTAGGGAGGTGGACAGCAAGTTCCTGAGTGGCATTATCCTCCCAGCTAAGGAAGGCTTTAAAAAACACAGTGTGACCAATACTGTTGCAACTTAAATATGGGGAAATATGTACAGACTCCAATTCCAGGAACCAGAAGCTATTGAGTGGTTTTACAGTTGCTAATCCTGACATGTGAGCAAGATTTCATAGCGCAGAACTGGTTACAAGCACTGTCTTGCTAAAATTAGGTTGGTAGCTGATCCACTGGGAAAAGGAAGAGATCCTAAAGCCTCAGTAAGCACAATTTAAATGCTCTTAAGCAGTGCCAGAATTCTCAGCCTCAGCAACTTTAGACTTTAAAGTCAAAAGTGTCAAATTGAAACGTGTTTATGTTCTCTAATTTTACGAAAAACACTTTTGCCTTCAGTATTCAGTCTACATATTTAAGCAAGCACCAATTTCCATCTAAAAAAAGCATATTTACCAGCAAAACATTTGCTTACACTAAAACTAACCACAGGGTTTCTTCCCCTTTGCCTCTGCACCTGCAGGTGTAGTACCACTCTTAGTCAGCATCACCTCAAATCAAAGGGCAGGGAAACATGCAGGGAACTCAGAGGGAGCTCACTTTCTACTTGGCAGTGTCTTAGGCACTGCATGGAACAGAAAAAAAATAATATATAACCAACATTACTTAACACCTACAGCATTAACAATATTATGTATTTGACATGACCTTTAAGCTAGAGTACCTAAGCAGTTAGGTCTTAATTATGTCTTTTTGCACTTTTAGAGAATTAGCTTAATAACAAACACTGTTTTACCTCAGGAAGAATGTAATTGCCCCCAGCCCAAGTGCTGTTATAACTAAGGCAAAAAAAACCCCAACGCACCTCCTGTAAGGCACCATCCTCAGTCAATTAACAATAGCCAGTGACTCAGTAAGCTGGACAACTGTTTTCAGACTTGTTCTCAGGTTAAGATCTGCTTCACACTACCCAACGCCACAAACTACAGTTTAATGCGCAAATACCTACTCTTCCATTATGAAAAGCCCACATATATCATGAACCACATCAAGAAAGTGCAAGAAAACATTCAGCTGAGGTGCTGCATAACCAAACACCACACACAGTCAACAAATGTTTTTACAGTATGGCCATTTATGGTAGCAGTAAAGAAGGCAAATGAAAGACTGGAACAGTTTTACACCAAGCAGCATCACTTCCCATGGTGGAGCTGATTCTAAGGAACAGATAAAAAAGAAATATTTGCATTAAACACTACATCCACAGACAATCCCTCACTGCTTAGGGAATTTGGTTCGAGCCAGAGGCATTTGCTAGAGTCATGCAGACCTAGTATCACTGGAAAGTAAGGTCTGGTGCTTTCTTCTTCAAACCCCTGTTTAGCAGCATGTTCGAGCAGGTTCCAGAGTAGTTCTCTGCCCACAGTTTGTGAATGAGGTTCCTCCAAGGGGAAGGAGAGCTTAAAGACCAAATTGTGAGCAAACACTATAGGCAGTTTCATTGAGAAGCACGCAAAAAGGACAGTGCTCTAGGTCTTTGAAGAGCTGGATGCTCAGGCAAAACCTGAGCTCTTCAGTGAGGAACTCTTCTCATGAAACTATGGGTGTAGCAGTTCGGTGTTTGAAGCTCCAGACAGTAGCCACACGTGCTGTGACAGCACAGCACTGAGAGCTATTCTCCACTCTTGGCTCGGGCATCTAAAGCTTGTAAACACAGTTTTGCCTAAGTAACTGGCTAGCAAATTAAGACTGCAAACAGCACTTTAACATCAAAATGCTCTTCCTCCAGTATAGCAGCAAACTCTCTGAAGACAAATCTACAGAACTTTAGACTATCAAGAGAATGCAAACTCCCATCAGATCTAGAAATGCTCATCCTCCTTTTTGCATTCTTCCCTTGCTCCTTATCTAAGCCTCATACAAAAAAAATCTCAGGGGGACCAACTGCACTGCAGACACACAAACCCTTCCAAGAGGGTGTTTCTAGTATGGCCTTTGCTGGTGCCCCAGAGCTGAGTGGACTCCCCCCACCCAAAGGTCTTTCCTTCCTGCTGATGGTATCTTACTCTTGCACAGGCTTCACTCCAGGGAAATGCCCCAACCCCAGTAGAAGAGGGCAGAAGCACTACCAGTTTACATACAAGAGATCTTAGCCCCTTTCAGTTAAGCAAATGTTTTCTCATCCTTTCCTAAGATTGTAACTCTCTGTGCTTATCTAAAGACATCTGGGCACAGGTTTCTGCTGGCATTTCTTATTACGAGGTGCACAGCTAAAGCTTCAGAGCCACTCTCCTGTGTCCATGCAAACCTTCAAGGACAGCTCTCTGTCAAGTTTCACTTGAATAGATTCAGTTACTCTCTCCCTCTCCTGCTACTCCTGTTTTGAGTAAAACACAATCTTGTATTTTACCAGGCTTTCAAGATTCAAGGGAAAATAAGGCATGCACACCACTGAACCTAAAGCATTTGTTATTCTCCTACATTGTACTCATCTTGACCAGTCCATCTTCAAGACTGGCAGGATTTGGGATTTTTATGCTCATTTAAAGTGTGAATTTAAAAACTAAGGGTTTGAGTTCAGATACTTCAGTTTAGTAACAGCATATAGTCAAGATTTGTTCTGGGAGTTTCCAGCAAGGTGATTTCCCTTCTGTCCCCTGTGTGCTCTCATTCTTACAAAGAATTTACATAAAATCTCAAATAAACTTGTTTTCTAAACTTACAAGCTGCTGTAAGTCTGCAGAGAGCAGCCAGATCACATGATGTAGCTCATTTGCATTAGAGGATACATGTCGACTTCTCTACATAATAATTCCTTTACAGACATCAGTTGAAGAGAAAAGCATCAGTATCTGAAAAACAGGTGCACATGAGATGAATATAGGTCATGAAAAGCATCGGTAAACATTATCTGAACCACGTGCAAGGGCGATCAAAGCGAGGAAGGACAAGGGCTGATGAAAAATAACCCAATCACACTAATCATATTTCTCCACTGACAAGCTCGTTCCACTGCCTCTCTTCAGTTTGGTGATTGCTAACTTGTAAGACATCTCCAGTGAAGTCAGCTACCACCTTCAGGACAGGTTCTGCGAACAGCCCCTGCCACAAAAGCAACTCAGTAATTTGTTCATTACCAAGATACTTTGCCTTTAAAAAAGAAGTTTCTGTACGCTGTACGCAATGTTCTTCAAGCAGAAAGCAAGCTCAGAAGAGGGGATATTAGGATGGATCCAACAAACACCACAGTTTTTCATTTCTGCACAGGCTAGTAGCGACTTACAGGGAAGATCCCTTTTGTTTATTGTCTCAACATGACAAATTAAGCTTAGACTATCAATTTGCTATATCACACAACTGGACAGGTCCCCAGAGATGTTCCAGGAGGGAAGCTGTCACTCCTGAAATAGAACTTTCCTGCTCACTTGTCTTTTGAACCTCTCCAAAGCAACCCATCCATTCCCCACCTCACTTCTGGAGCCCATAATGCAAGCAGAGGTCGACGCTACAGTGCAGAAAGCACAGCATCACAAGAATTAACTATCCCTGCAAAGTGTGAGAAGAAAGAAGGTGACCCAGCGGTTTCCATTGCAGGAACCAGAGCAACTGTAAAACCCCCAAACAAGAACATTAGAAACACAACGAGTTCTCCTCTCTCCAAGCAAGTTCACATTGAGAGAAACTACTAAGCCAGTTACCCGAGCCAATTCCTAATACATACACAAGTGAGGAACCCATGCCAAACTAGCCAAATTCATTGTTCCCTAGTACTGTAACAGGTTAGCAGCACTTGTCAAAGTGGCTTTATCTAGTAGGGAAGACAGCTTAAAACATCTTGTCCTGAAAGAAAGAACGCACTCCATCACGTGAAAACACTCAGTTTTCATTAGGAAAGTCACCTACACTGCAGCTTCTGAATTCAGATTGCAATGTGCAATATTCTTCCTGGGTCTGACAGGCACACACTCTGAAGTGTGACTTTAAAGAAGTGAGGAACATCATTATTTGCTTGCTTTCTTGAGCAAAGAGCTTAAGCAAACATTTTATTTAAAGCTATCAAGAGGTAGCAGTAGAGTGAATGCCATTTTAAAATGCGTGAGCAGTGTGCAAAGACCTTCAATTTGTTTATTTTCAGAAGGTTTTAGAATGCACTGGGTTTGTTGCCTTTTTAAATTATTGTTGTTTCAAAACAAAACAAACAAACAAAAAAACACACACCAAAAACACCAACCTACTGCTATTTCCGCTCCCATATTCTACCGAGCGGTGATCTTGTGGTAAAGGCATTCAGTGAAGAGAAAACAGAGCGTGGAATGCACAGGCAGCCAGCCTTCTGCACCGAAACCACAGGAAAGCACATTAGTTTCTCTCATTTTTATAGATTAGAAACAGGTTCTTCAACTTCGTCATACTTAGAATAATGGACTATTCAGTGTTATTCAGATTTCCAGTAATCATAAGTGAAGTCTCCAGACAGGCAGCGTGACAAGTAGAAACCTTTCTGAACACCTTATCTTCTTGCTGGTTAACTCGTACGTAGCCAAGCGTGATCGTACCTCTGAACACAGCGCCTACCAGCACACAGCTCCGCCAGCCTCGAGCATGCAGCGAGGCTCGTGGCATTTGCAAGGACAGGGGGATGCTACCAATTAAAGGCAAGTAGTTTTCTTTTGAGCTTTCTTCCAGCATTATGAAGTATTTTAATTCTAAGTCTCCTACACTCGTTTCCTGTGCACGTGTTAAAAGCAACTCTTCATAATGAGCAAAGCTCAAAACTGATCAGATGGGCCAGACCCATCACAAACTTGAGCAGAATCAAGACCTCACTAGCACGTTGTTCTTTTGGGGTTTTGATTTTAGAAACAAAACAGAGTTACACCGGGTCCTCTTCAAATACGTTTTGGCACTGACAGCCTCCATCCTTCAGGTTTAGGAAATGGTTGTCAGAGCCTGGAGAAAAGACACTGGGAGCAACAGCACACACTTAAAAGTGCTAGCGGGGGAGACGACGCAAAGTCGGTGCTCCAGCCCAGAGGCATTCGGTCAGCAGCTCCAGAAGCAGCACACACATGGTGTTCTGCCCAGGACAATCAGGCAGCCCGAGTCCCTTTCGCTCACTGTACTGCACACATTTTATGGACTTGGGGAAGACAAAGGTACCATAATCCATCCAGGGAAGAAGGGACCTAGGACAAATAGCTAACCGAACGGTGTTAGGCAATTACAGCAGCATCTCATAATAACTACTTGCACTGGGGAAAAGCTGAGACATTTTTGTCTCTCAGGGTACCCGACTGGCACTGAAGCACTCATGTAGAGAAGGGCCAAAGCACATGCCCTGCAGGAAATTTTTAACTTTTAACATAAGCTGTTCAGCTGTTCAAAAGCTCAGTCTCAATTAGCTAGTCTGAAGCAAGTGGCCGCGGCTTAAATTATTAATCTTCTGCAATCACCCTGAACAAATTCTTCCAGATCGCCACCTTCCCTCGCGCAGAGAGGCAGCCAGCGCCTTTTTCACATCGCCTCAAGAGATGCGGGGCTTTTGTTTACTACTTTCAGAATATTTGGAAATTGAAGAAATGCACAGAACGCAGCATTTCACAGGGCAATTTTAGCCCTTAAATGAGAAAAATCCCCAACTCTTAAACCTTGAGCAAAATCCCTAACTAGTGGGATTTTAAAACCCCGGGTCACAATTCCACTGACCGGACATCCAGTCAGCACAGATCAGATTATTGCCAAATTCTGCTCAAAATGAGCAACTCTTATTATTGGTTTCCTTATTTGGGAGAAGACTTCTGGTGTGTCAGTTAAAATATTCAAGTCCTCCCACAAAACAAGTCAAAGCAACTATGGAGGAGGGGAAGCCACTATTAACAATGTGTGGAATGTAACCTACTTGAGGGAAGGCAGATAATATTAGGACAAGGAAGTTGACCATTTCAGATCTGAGGCTCTGTTCCCATACAGTCCCACCAATACAGACACTAGGCAATTTTAACTTCACGTGTAGTGGGGAATTTCATCAACCTTTGTAGAACACAGATGATAAAAATCATCTTGACAGACAAAAAACACATTATCAAATCCTCTGGTTACCCAATGCACACTCTATCCGTTCTAATGGGTACAAAAATGTCTAGACAGCAAAAGCAAAGTGTCTTTAATTCAAAAGCTGAACTCTGATATGTCTTTAAGTGAAAGAAGTTGAGACATATGCATCAATATATTTGAGTGTTCCTTTCCAGCAAGATAGAAACAAAGCAGAAACTCCACAGGAGACAAAACACTGTCTATAGTTAGTAGATTTAGGCACAGACACATGAATTCAGAATTTTTCAGGTTTTAAACATCCTTGTTAAAAGAAAAACTCAGTTAAAAAAAAAATAAAAAGAGTCTCCTTGCACAAAGTTATGTTCTCAGAATTAATACCCAAGGGGATCAAAGAGCTAACCCACTGAGGCAGTAAACGAACTTTCAGCCTTCGTGGTCTCAGAGGTGCAGAGGCACCTACTGTAGCTAGCCTAGTCAGAAGACCACAATAGCTCGAAGCCTCAGAGCTGCCTTGACATTTCTATCTGAACCTGAAAAAAACCCCCAAACCTCTTGCTCCATTAGCTGATCTGGCACAGTGTAAACTGAGACTTCAGCTGAACACCTTCTGATCAGATAACAGGGCTCACTCATTAGTATTATACACAGGAGGCATTTTGAAACTCTTCTTGTGTTTGCTCTACACAGTAAGAGCAAGCACTCTTTTAAGTCTCGTTCTCCATCTTGAGCAGAGCTGGAAGCCAGCTGTTGCACAAGGCTTCGTGCAGTGGTACACACATCTTCGGTGGTTAACCCGCTGCAGAAGCTGCCGCCAGTCCCCTCCCTCCCCCACGCTGCCTGCACACAGGTCTCGGCACAACCCTGTTGGGCCACACCAACTGCAGAGTTTTACCTGGCATTTTGGGATCCTTTTTAGAGCATCACCTCGATAGCTGAAGCGACACAACAGACCGAGTTATGAACTGTGTAAATGGTAGAAGCAAAAGCACCCAAAATTATCTTTCCTGCTGAAGATCTGTTTTCATGTAATGCTAAAATCATGCTCAAGAATTTACAGTGAGCAACTCAATTCCCTCCTGATGATTTCTTGATGATGCTGGAGTCCCTCCAGGTGATTAATCCTCCCATAATCCAGGTATGTATGCATCTTACAATGTTCAGTTACTGCATCAGCCAAGCAAGAGGAGAGCTTAAAGGTTTTGTACTTCAGCAGTTGGTAGCATCACTTGTACAATGTAAAATGATGTTGCACCAACAGCTAGAGAAGTAGTTAAACCATGCACAATACTGGCCAGCAGTTCAGTACACTTTTTCCCTTAGCTCATGGGAAGACACTTCTGGACTTGAAGAGCTAGAAGCACAAGCATTCAAACCAAAGCTAAACAGTCAACCACACTGTTGACTGGTGACAACCTATAAAAGACAGCATTAGAAGTAGTGAGGGGATTTAAAGTGGTCCATCCACTGGATGCCACAGGCAGAACACTTCATTTCTAGAAACAAACAAAAAAACCCCACTCACATACACCCTACCCCTACAGAGACAGGAGTAAGATCTTCCTCCACAGTTTAAAACTTCTCATTTAATATCCTCAGCCACTAAGGCAGGACATACTCATCCTAATTTAGAGCTGCATTACCTTGCTTATATGTCAAGAAGGATTTTGGCCTCACGGGTTTCCATTCAAACTTGAGGGCCTGGAAATTGTTCACGGCATACAACCTACTGACAAAGTTTTCCAAATTCACTGCAGCACTACAGGGGTGCTGCTGAGCACAGAAGGATATTGACTCCATCCATAATATTTTAAGACCCCCAAGAAGGATCTCAAGTTGAGTAAGAATCTGGTTCATGGGGAAGAAGAACTTCAGTTAAAGGAAAGGCAAGGGATGGAAAATGATACAGCTTGTATATTTGCCTCTTGGCAATCTCCATCAAGACACGTGGTCAAGATTCAGATAGCATTGTGTGGGGCCTGGGGGGAGGCAGGAGAATAAGATGCAAGGCTGAGGAAAGTAAGTATGTTTCTGGAAGACTTGGATGACAAACTGCTAGAAAAAAAAATCCTAAGCAGCAACTGACGTTGCAAGACGAAATACACTCGTAAGTGCATTCTTGGTAATGCTGGGTCATGCAAAGCCAGAATTCTGTTAAATACATCACTGTCACGTTATCAGGTTTGCTAACAGAGGCTCAGTGCAAGTTGGTACAGGAGAACACTGTATGCATTTTTAACAGGATCTTTTCCGTAAGGAGTAGTGTTGGTAGCACATACACTGGGTATGTTATCAACAACCATTTTTTACACCTGATTATGAAGGCCCTTCAAAAACAGAGAAATTTTCCATGTTTATTTAGAAAGCACCTACCTCAAGCAGTACCTGTTACTGTAATCCCAATCACCTTCCTTACATAGATAAAGTCTAATAACAAAAGAAATTTAGCAGATCACTTTTCTACCCAAAGACACCAGATTTTTCACCGCCTCCCTACCATTTCATGGTCTACTTACCACATCAGAAGCAAAATATTCAGACTTGCTTGCAGGTTTATAGATTTTTCTCTGCTTAAATGAGGAATGCTGAGGATGCTCTGTGATAAAAGTTGAGCAAGTTCATTTTGCCAGAAAAAAAAACTCAAAATGGTAACGGCAGTGATTTAAAAAATTCTCCTCTTCCTAGCAAATAGAACTGGTGAGTCAACATCTATCGTTACAGTTACAGAATATTCACAACAGGACTGGAAAGAATTTGCTTGCAAGTTGTGTGGAAGCTCAAGTTTGTTTTCTGGCTTAAAAGACTGAAGGAAAGTGACACACAGGATAGTTATGACTATGAGGACCCTAAGGTTAATCTACCAGGAAATAATGCTTCTCACAGGTATTCTGCATCAAGATCTTTGTAGACTACTTTGGTTATGAGTGTTACACTTTTTTTTTTACTTGAACTATAGAGTTTTTATGTGTCAGTGCTAACACGCAGTTAATTATTAATGCACATTGTTCCTAGCAGCTAATCCTTTATGCTATCTTTAATAGTGCCCTTCTGTGTACATTCCTGCCATCTGAACTCATTCTGATCTCGATTCACCAGAAACTGCAGTTTACTTTCCAGACGCAGCCGAGAAGCTGGTGCAGGTCTGGTTAAACGAGCACAACTGCCAGATGAAGCTGTTTGCAGAGCTGCACACTCAACCAGACAGGGTAACTGATCCCGGGTAAAAACATTCCCTGGTTATTTTTAACTCTGCTGGCTTGTGGAGCCGCAGTGAGCTAGATGGAGTAAAGAGCTAAAGTGGTAAACTGCCGTGGCAGCACGGGGGCCTGTTGAGCATTTTTTTCTTGCTGGTAGTACTAGCTTAACAAATTAAACCTTCAGTTATAGCAAAGCTCTGCTTCTTGCAGAGTAAAAACATTTCTGCTGGTGTCTCCCCACTGGTTGTCCCAGCTAAAAAGCAAACAAGCCATCATCTTGCCCTCCCTTTCAGGGCCTTTTCAGTTGCTCACCAGCACAACGCTCCAACCCGCCACAGCTTGGGCACAGCCCTCATGGCAGCACTCGCAGCCCTTGCTTTACATCGCTGTTTTGGGGAGCTCTACATAGGCCTCTTTCAGAGGCACCTTCTCCTTTTCAGTCCTTTGTGAGCACATCTGTATGTGTAAAATCCACCACAGAATTTAATCCTTGCCCATGTAACTGGAGAAGCGCGTTACAGACCTCCCCAGTAACCCCCACCTAGCTCAGGTTTGAGGCTCAGCACACACAAAAGACAGCTAAAGGGGAAGTTCTCCAGCCCTTCCCTCTCCAGTAACAGATAAGGATCCCTGCCCTCACTTTAATGAAGGGCAGCCTTTGCTAGCAATGCTTGATCAGTCTTGGGATGGAGCACTTCAAATGCTAATAATGTGACTTTAACTTAACCATGAACAGCTCATGCACCGCATTCTAGTCGGCCCTCTTAGAAGCAAACTAGGAAAAGTTGTTTGCTTAACAACCTGTAAAAAACAACCCACAGTAACAAACAAACCAAACCAAACCACTCGTTTTAACCTCATGGAAGTTCCACGCAGCAGCAGTGCTACGTATCGGGCAGCTTCCACATTGGAATGTGACTAGCTCAAGTATAGGCACGGTGTAGAACAAGTAAGAAAAGGCAAAGCAAGCAGATAAGTAAATATCCTTTTTGTCTATCTACTTCAAGTAGTTAAGCTATGAAGAGAGGAACAAAATATTTTCTGTTGTGTTACCTGCTCCCCCAGAGTGCCTTACAGGCTATCCTGGACCCAAGCTGCAAGTTAGAACACAAAAATGGCTAAGAACAGAGGGTGAAGAAAGAGCCAAGAAAAATTTTTGTTCACAGTCACGGGGCACATGCGTCTTAGTAGAAAAAGACAGTTCAGGACAAATAGGATGGGGCTCACTAACTTGCTCAGATGGAAATAATTCACCCAGGATTCAACTCGACTCTCTAAACTGGCTACCACCACCAAACAGGCTACCACTACTATCTGTCAGCATTTCAAAACAAAACTCCAGCAACTCTATAAGGCAAACCATTTGCCAAGCAAGCATTGCCAACTGGTACTATTTACAATTAAGCCTTTCAATCTGGATCATCCCATTCACTCTACCCCTTTCAATAGGAGCTTGTCTTAGTTGATCAAAGTTGCATCCAGAAATCTTTGCACGTGTTATATAAAAAGCAACAGGGAAAATTAGGGGAGGGGAGAAAAAGAAAAGCAATTACAGGTACTTAAAGTTCAGTTATAATACTGGGTTTACATACTTCTTGAAAGAGAACACATTCATAGTAAGTGCTCCTTTCACGTGTAACATACACTTTCCTTTAACGGTGCTTACGGCCGTAAGTGAAGAGAGACTACCAGACCAGCGCAGCTAAGCCACCTGAACGGCCAGGACCAGCAGAGATGTTATCCACTTGGCTTATGTACCAGTCCAGACGCGAAGAGTGACTAATTTAGGAAGGTCTGCAAAAAGCCTAGCTTCCTACCAGCTAGCCAGAAGCCTGCTACATTTCACTTCATGAAGCTGGTACTTTTATCTTCAGGAACACCAAGGAGGTCAGTCTCAACATTTTCAGGCAATGCCTTTGGTAAATGCAGACAGGTTGCGTAACATATACAAACACGAGCCATTTGGGTCCTTCAGAACCCTCCAAATATAAGGGCGCTACTCATAAGAGCCACCCACCCTCTACCACCACTACTGAATACTGGAATTCAGAGCTCTGGCCAAAACCAGGAGCCTCTCCCTCTAGCACGGGAAGGAGGAACAGGGCCACGGGCCAGCGGCTGCCTATTCATCCCCAAGAGCTCAAAGGGCACGCCGGGCAGTAGCCTGGGAAGCTGTGCCAGTACCCCTTGTGCAAGTGGCAGTAGAAGACAACCTGATAACCAAACGGTACGTCAATATTTACTTGCTACATAAGCAACCACTTCTAGGGGTTAACACATGGCAAGGTGCTTTCCGACTGCAGTGTGGTTCAAGTTATCCTAAAGGAATTTCACTTTGGGAAAGGCTCGTAAATTCCTCAAAACCTGAAAGATCATTATCTCGAAATTTAAGCACTACTGCAAATTTATGCCAGCTTTTGAACCCAGCTCTGTTCTACCCTACACGTACAGGGATACGTGGCATCCCTGCTGGCTAAGTTTGGATGCTTCTACCAGTGCTAGCTGCACCAGAACACGAACAGGCAAACCTGCGCTGCCCGCCTGCCTGCAAGCTAAGCCTGAAGTCACCTACCTTTCCCAGGCTGTAGATCTACAACGAACTGTAGCGAGACGAATCTTTTGTTTGGCAGCAGTCCTCTAGGAAACAAGGAGCCGAGCAGTTCAAGTTTCACAAGAAGTGTAACAAGCGGCCCTTATTATTCCAGGTGACTGCATCACAAGTGCTTTGTTTTGGTTAGGATTTTTATTTCACACCTTTAACCCCAACAGATGCCAACGATCAGTCACTCACTCTCCTGAACTGTATTTTGTCACCTTGCATTACGCTGTACCGCTTACCGTAAGAAGGCCCCACGCTTTATCAAAATGTAAGCATACCAGTCCTAGCGTAGCCCTGCATGAATCTGCAGCCTGGAATTCATGGCATTCTATCCCTTTGATTTTCTTATACGCTTACTTGAAGAGCGGCTCTTTTGACGGTCAGCAGTGGTTAGTCAGAATACCTAGAAACTGCCGAGGGGTTTGCACATCCCCCGAGTCCAGCATGCAGAAGTGGTGCACTAAGACATCGGGGTCTGTCAAACAGCCAGCACACCGGCTCCAACACCAGCTGCATTTTCAGTTGCTCCTTTTCAATCTGCTTTACTACTCGAGACTTTTACCATAAAATTCAGAACGAGCTATTTTCTTGCCCAACAGCTCAATGAAAGGTAACAGATACCCTGAGCTAGCCCACCTTTAGCTTTATGGCCAGTTAACGAGAACTAACAGTCTTGTGAATGTCGAAGCTTCAAAAGGAAGAAGGGGGGGGGGGAGCCTAAAAGGTCTGAACAGCTGCTCCCA
>JANHFX010019134.1:0-59605 GCA_027560015.1 Chloroceryle amazona | reverse complement strand
GGCAAGTCCCTTATTTCTTTCAAATCATCTTATCTCCTGACACCTCCATAATCAGCAGAGCTTGTTCACTAGGGGGGAAACCTCTGGGGTAATAATCATCCCAACAGGCTGAGGGTTTGTCTTTTCACTTCTTGTTCTCTTTTCCCCTCTTCTCTTGCTCTTTCTCAAGTTTTTGCTGTTGTGTAGAGTGTTAGCCCATCACTGTAAGGCACAGCGAGAGGACCAAGGAATCATAGAATCATAAGCTGTTTTGTGTTGGAAGAGACCTTTCAAAGCCAACTAGTCCAGCCTCCCCTGCAGGAAGCGGGGACATCTGCAACCAGAGCAGGTTGCTCAGAGCCCTGGCCAACCTCATCTGCAGTGGTCCCAGGGATGGAGCATTGACCACCTCTCTGGGCAGCCTGGGCCAGGGTCTCACCACCTTCAGTGTAAAAAATTTCTTCCTTCTTTCCAGTCTAAATCTCCCTCTTTTAGTTTAAAACCATCACCTTTTGTCCTGTCACAACAGGCCCTGATAAAAAGTCTGCCCCTGTCTTTCTGACAGGCCCCATTAAGTACTGAAAAGGCCCCAAGAAGGTCTCCTCAGAGCTTTCTCTTTTCCAAGATGAACAGCCCCAACTCTCAGCCTGGCCTCATAGGAGGAAGAGTGAAGGGATGTGTGGGAGAAATCCCAAAGATGAAAGGACTGTACTTTCTGCAAAGTACAGAGACTGTATTTTACTGTAGAGAAAACTACTGTTATGGGAATGAGCTGTATAGTATCTGGGGGTGCATAATATCTGGTTTTGAAGTATAAGAAGACTAAAGCATTTGAAAGGCTGGTGGCTTATCTTTGTTTGTGAATTACTTATATAAAAGTGCAGAACTTGATCATCACAGGAAAGACCCCTGTTGTGTTTGCTAAAGTGCCTTTTAAAGACAGTCTGAAGCTTTTGGAATTGGAGGGACTTAGTGTAGGAGTTCATATCTGTCTGCAGATAGCTTGTTGCAAGATGTGGGTAAATGAGAGGTTGATGGAAAAGTAAGGTTGGTTCTGCTGTACTCAAGTGAAAGTGTTGAAACTAAGAGCTGTTGCTTTTATATCTTTTTCACTGCTGTGTGTGGCATAGGAAAAGGAAACTTTAAAATCACAGATTCTTTTTTACTTTTCATTACTCATTCCCTTAAGCTCACCATATTTCTTGTCATGCTTAGGAGGACCTTCGTGTAGATGGTCGTGGCTGTGAAGACTACAGATGTGCTGAAGTAGAAACAGATGTTGTATCCAACACAAGTGGATCTGCGAGAGTAAAACTGGTAGGCATGTTTCTTGGGAATTGTGTACCTTACTGATGAAACATCTGGTTTCTGTCACTAGTTTTAACATAAGCTGAGGCTGTTTGCGTGTGTCCATAATAACGTGTGTGTGTATGGCACTAGCTGGAACTATAGGGTAAGAAAATAATGACAATATATACAATTAATTCAGGCTGGCTTAACCTGCTTAAGCTGGATTTACTGTGAAGTACCTGGACAACTTTCAGCCTGAGCTGATGTAACATTTCAACTTGAAAACTGAAATCCATGTTGTGCCTAAAATCCCTGGAAAAAAATAATTCTATTCCTTTAGAGTGAAGCAAAACTACTACTGCCGTGTGTTGACTGTGAAGAGGATAAATATATCGTGCAGTGTGGTAATGGTTCTGCAGAAATAGCCGTTTCCAGAACCAGAATGATAGAATGAGTTGTGCATTTTAAGAGTGAGAAAGCTAATAGGTATGGTAATTATTTGAAGAGTCTTCTTAGACAACATTGTCTGTCTAAAGCCTTTCCTTTTTTAAAAAAACTAAGGGTATTTTAAGTTCACTCTGATAGAATGATCAGTGCCAGTAATTGAAAGTTAGGAATGTCAGCTTACCGTGGGCGTGTAAATGAAATAAGTAGTTCTGTGACTCTAATTGCAGCTGTACGATATGTTTTTGCTTTAACAGGGACACACTGATATCTTGGTGGGTGTAAAAGCTGAAATGGGGACACCGAAGTTAGAGAAACCAGATGAAGGTTACCTGGAATTCTTTGTTGACTGGTTAGTATACTAGAAGAGAAGGAAATCCATCCAATATTTGTAATAAATGACTAATCAGATTTTAGCATTCTCCTGAAGTTTATACCTTTATTCTACTGTCCTCCTGTAAGGATCTGAGTAATAGAAACAAGTTATTTTACTGTTTCAGTAGTGGTGAATGTTCAGAAACTTTCTGCTGGTTCTGCAGACCCAAAATAAGCAAAACACTAGGAGTTAAAGAATGAAAACAGGTTGAATAAAACAGTCCCAAATTAGCATTGCTGCAGCTGGAAAAGAATAGTGGTTCAGTGATGTGCGTTGAACAGGACGTCATGACTACAGTTGTCAGTTGTCTTTTTTACAATGATAGAGCAGAGAAATTCTCTTTCAAAAAATGTGTTCCTGAAGAAAAGACTTGACCAATAGAGTTTACTTTAACTATTCTTAAGGATTTAAAGTGTGTTTTGTATAAATCTGTTTGTTTAAAATAAGAAAAACCATCACTGTAAACTTCTGATGCAACAGTTAATTAGAAAATTTAGTCATTTATTATTGAATCAGTATTTCATTAACTAAAATGGTATTTGTTTTTAACCGTATTCCTGGTTTTGTGCTACAAATGGACTATTTCTTAGCTGTACAGTCTTTGTAGTGCTCGAATTGTGAAGGAAGCTAGAAGGAAACTTCTCACTCACCTGTGCCACCAGAGGAAGGTGACTTCTAGCCCCCAGAAAGATCCAAAAGACAAAGTGTGAATGGGCAGCAGTTCATTGTCTGCAAAGGGAAATGAGATGCTGCCTCTGGGTGGTAGGAACTGAGTGTAGTTTGATACACTGCTCCTCTTGGTGAAGTTCCTTGATGTTCTACTTGGCTTTTATATTGTTGAAACTAATAATAAAAACTCAGAACACAGACTGCAGTGTTTGCTATCTTGAAATGCTTATTTCCAGAAACTTTTTTCATTTTCTTGTACTGATGAAAATAATCACTTGCTGGATGGTGCGTATAATTCTCAACTCCAGAATTCCATGTTTCTTCATCCTGCTCTGAGTACTTCACCTAAAATCTGAAAAGCATATTTAGTCCCATTTTGAGACGGACTTTAATGCAAGTCTCTGGAAGAATTTATTTTTGGGGCATCATTTTCTGATACTAGAAATTAATTATCATTGAACAAGTCCATGTCCTAAGACGGTGAGTCAGCATCTGGACCTGAATTCAGGCGTCTCTCTATTTCTTGGCAGTCCATACGTCATAAACTTGATGTCTTCTGTCTGCTTTCCGAACAAGTGGAATAGTAGCAAGATGGCTAACTTACTGCTGAGTCTAAACCAGTTTTAAATGACTGTATGTTTCTTTTGCTACAAAACCAGAAATGTGTTACGGGTTGCTTCAAGTAAATACGGCTTGAAGTGAAGAATATCCTCTGTGTAACAGAGCCCTTGCCTACCAGGAAAAGTGCTGTAAGCTTTTGTTTAATTAACTGGTTTATCTCGGTTATCATTACTGAGATTGTTGATTATAGAATATTAATGGTCTGAGCAACAGATGGGAAGTAATTACCTATGAGAGAAAGATTTTAACTGGTAACAGTGAAGGGTTTGAAATTCAGTAATGATCTGTGGTATCATTAAGCTTTATGAGGAGTCCTGATTGTTATGCAGCATGACACAAAAATGATTTTGAGAGTCTTTAACATTACATTCTGCTTGGGAATAGAAATTCTGTGCTCTACCTGGCCACTGTAAGTTCTTTCTGTGCTACATAGCAGCAACGTTTTGTCGTTTTCTCTTATTAGTATGCTAAACAGGCCCCTTTCCAAATTTTGCCGTGTTGAAATTACTGCAATAGTCTGTGATCAGTAGGTGGCAGCATTTACCAGGTAGTTACCTCGCAGTACCTTGCTAACTTCACTTCTTTATTTCTCTTAGACTGCAAGAAACTGAAGTGTTAAAGTAATAAAAGAATTAAGATGCAGAGAAACTTGTATTGATATTCCAGTTGAGTCTTCCTACTCACTGTCAAAGAAAGCAGACATATATAATTAAAAACTGCAACATTAGATGAAACTTTGTGTTTAGAAATAGTAATGAGGTCTAGGTTGAGGTTTGTAAAATTGTTTTCAACTTACTGTAGGAATTATAAAGCTTGTGCAACCATACTTTAAACAGGATGGTTTAAACAGAGTGATCTAGTTAACTTGCCTAAAAGCTGCTTCTGTGGGTAAGTCCTTGTTTAATACAACCTGAAGACCCAACTCAGCATATTTTCAGAATTCAGTTATACTTGGAGACAGACCTATGTTATAAAATTAGTGTTTAATATTAACAAAACTGTGAATAATATTGTGTGTCGCACTTGCAGTGCTCATTCGCTCGGCAAATGTAGTCTGGAAACATAGAGCTGTGCTTGAGTGGCAGTAATTTATTAGTTTTAAAAGAATATATAATGTTGTCTGTTTATAGTATCAGCAAATAGATGCTGTAAAATCCAGTAGCTCTTCCTAGCATTCTGAGTTTTCATCAGTTCTGCCAAAGAACAAGTTGGGAGAATTATTGTGAGGTAATTCATATAGGTAAGAATAATAATAGGTAATTATATGTAAGATTAGAGGCTCTGCAGTCTTGTTGATACAAGCTCACTTGATGGTTTAAGTCATATCTAGATAAAATGATCTTTAGTTGTGGGGTTTTTTTTTAAAGGTGAAGGGTTTATGCTAAATAAATTTGGAGGAGACTGGGTCCTTGAGAATGCTCTTGCCCCCTCCATAAACCAGAGCTTGGGTTCAGAATGTTTTTTTGTTATTTTGCTGTACATACATCTCTGGATATTTCTGCTCCATTTCATTGTGACTTGGAGGTGTGGTTTTCTGTTGAGTTTGGTTGGTTTGGGGTTTGTTTGTTTGTTTTTCCCTTGTGCTCGGAGATTTTTTTTTTTTTCTAAGCCTGCTTTATTATTAGAATGTTTTTCTTAGGTCTGTACAAGGCCAAGTACTTTCTTGCATGGTTGCTTATAAACAAAGTATATTATGTTGGAATCAGGGGTGTGAAGACCACATGCTTTTGTCAGATACCTTCTGGAAAAACTGTTCTTTAGTTGCTGCTATTCATTAGCTGCAGTTGCTGGCTGAAAATAATGAGCTGCTGTCTTTAAGTGGCTTGATAGCAGAGGGTATACTCAATACAGAAATTGCCAATTAAGGTCGGGCAGTTGTGTCACTTAAAAAAAAATGCATATTCTCTTTGTCATATCATCACATCTTCTTAGCCACCCTCTTATCTTATGAATTTAACATTCCACTGTATAGCAGGCTATCTTGTTAGTTGTTCTGAACTTAGCACAGATTTCTCTCACTTTATTCTTGAAAGGGTTGAGGTGATGGAAGATGAGGGCGCTTAAGAAATAATCCCTGAGAGAATTCACCAACTTTTAGATTGTAACTTGGGAACTGAAAATAGTAGCAGAATATAATTTGTGTCAGAATTTATTTCAAAATGTAGATACATTGTCTGCATCAAGACATATTCTTATGCAAACTGGGAATAATTTCTTTATAGATAGGATGCTTATTCTTGTACAAATAATATGTGCAATTTTATGTGTAAGAAATGTTCTTTGGCTATTGTCTGCTTCAGAAGTGTTTGTTGTTTTTTTTCTTTCTTTATCCAGTTCTGCAAATGCTACTCCTGAATTTGAAGGCCGGGGAGGAGAAGAACTTGGTGCTGAGATAGCAAATACCCTCTACAGAGTATTCAGCAGTGAGAGCAGTGTAGACTTGAAATCACTTTGTATTAATCCCCGAGAGCACTGCTGGATTCTCTATGTTGATGTATTGGTAAGTAAGAAAATGAAAACCAAAATTTAAGGAGGCTTTTCAAGGTGCTGATTGACTTTTCATATAAAAAACCTCCTCATATTGTGATCTAAGCATGGATGGTCATTTTCTTGTGAATCTACTTATAGCAGTTAATCGCTCCTTCCAGCTTGCTTTTTTTTTTTTTTTTTTTTTTTGCACTTACTGATACCACTGCTCCACTGAATGCTCCAGTTCTGTCTCAGACAAAAATCAGTGACCACATACTGACAAGGAAATTGACACTAAAGAAAGCAAAACTTTTTTCCAAGGTAGATAGAATGGCAAATGTATGGTTCTAATGAATGTAAGTTAGCCTGGCTGTACGATAGCCCTAACCTAGCTGAACTACCTCTTTGCACTATTATCACTGTTAATTCAGTAAACAGAAAGTTTGTTGGCAAAAGTTATCTTTGGCCTCTGGACTTTTTGATGGAAGTTGTATATGTGTGTTGAACATAAAGGAGAAATGGAATATTTATTCCCATTAAAAAATGGAAACTGAATTGTATGCATATAAATCTTGTGCATGCAGCCAGCTCAGTTGCCAAACTTTGCTGTATTTAAAGCACTCTGTCATGGGAATCTGCAAGTCAGACTCTCCTGAGCATTATTTCCAGTTCTTACTGGTCCAAAGTTGAGTTTCTATTTGCCCAATTTGTAACAGAAAACATGTTGAGGGATCTTACCTGCAGGAGTCCATTAGTGCCTATGAAATGATTTGCAAAGCATTAAGCCACGTTGCCAAAAAAAAAAATAAAATACAGGGTTTTGTTAAACAAAACAGGAACATTTAGAGTAAGGATTAAATAAATGTGCAAATTAGTCCATTAGGTATTTAAAAACCAGCAGCATTAGCCTAATTATAGCAGATATGGTACATACTGTGACTTTGTCCGCACACAGAGTGATCAAATATATACCACTGCTGAGCACTTTACCAGCCCTTGTCACTGGCTTACTGGGGCTTGGCATAGTTTATAATGGAGAATGAAGTGTTAGTTCTGTGAAATCACACTGGGACCTTCAGCAACTAGGTAATTATAAGCAGAGGTACAGAATATTAAATGCTGTGCTGATTTGAGCAATGTACTGCTTAACATGGCATAAACACTGCATAAACAAAGCTTTTCCTGAGGCTGGCTGCTGCAGGCATTCCTATACCTTTTGTATGGGGCAGAACTGGTCATTAACTTGATTCTTCCTGGACAAATTCGTCCACTGTCCACAGAGAAAGGTTGTCCATTGTCTACAGAGAAGAACAGTCTTGCTATTTTTATGCTATGAGTTGTAACCAAATTATGAACCTGAAGACCGATGTTACGTAATACATTTTACATTTACCTTTGTCTACAGTGCCAATATAGGCCTCTGTATTTTCACATTTTTGAGGTAATTGTACTATTTCCTTTTCTAAACACATATATCACGTGATATACTTGATGTAGGTGCTGGATACCTACACATTCTCCTGAAGCTGTTATTGCTGAATCATGACTATTTTAACAGTCCGTGGCACAAGTATGACACGTGCTAATGTAAGGTACAAGTTGTATTAGTCATCTCTGGAGGGAGGCAGATTCTAAATATAATAACGGTGCTTATTGAGAGTCCTTTGGATGATGTTTTCCTTCAGAATTCCTGGAAATTGTTCACATTGCTGTTTGTGTTGCATAGTTAAGTTGGAGGGAAAATAAGCCTTAAATCTGTCATAAGCCTGATAGTCCGGTGCCTTGCGGTCAGGGGGGAAGGTGCTTGTTTGCAAGTGTCTCATTCCAAAACACAAAATCCCAGAAATTTAACCACATGGACTTGAATTGAAGCATACATATGCAGCTACTATGTGTAAGCAACATTTGAGATGTGCAGCCTATAAAGAGAGGACAGTATATTTTGAATAGTCATGCAGCTTAATGATTAAATGCATCTCTTGGTTATTTTCTAGTGGCCAGTGTACCTGGGAGGCACTATAAATTGTGTCTAGTCAGAATGGAAAGGAAATCACTTCAGATACACACACCAGAAAGGTGCAGACATACGGGCTAGTCCTTGATGTCAGAAATACGCTTTTAGTCGTTTTTTATAGTATTTTTGATACCTGTATAGCTTTCTCGACATAATGTGCCTCAGCAGCCAGCCATGCTAAGCATGGAGGATCTGAGTATGCAGTCTTTTTTCATTCCTTACCCCATCACGGTATGTTTTGTGTTGGGGGCATGTATTAAGTTCTGTTGTATCCCTCAGATGATCTCCTCATCTCTTCTATTGCCCTCCAATCTCAAACAAACCAAAAAACCCTAATGTTAGAATATCTGTGCTTTTGGAGGAAAAACTTCTTTTTATAAGGCAAGGTCTACAGTGATTTTTTTTTTTAATTTATTTTTTTCCAACCCTCAATAACTTTTTCATTTGCCTATTAGTAAATTAAAAGCTGAGAATTTTAAAGGCTCCTTTACTTCGTACAACTCACAAGTTGTGCAGACTTTTAGACCTTAAAAATGGGGGACACCTCAGTACAAGGTACTTCAGCTGAGAAGAGAGTGTTTGGTTTTGGAGGAATTGTGGTACCGTGCATGATCCAGGCTGTGTTCCTCACCTGTAGGCGCCACTGTCACACAGATAAGGCTCAGCAACAGTACAGGCATTATTGTGTTTTAATAACAAAGATATTGTGGTGCTTATTGTGTTACCCAGAAAAATCCAGTAATGATGGAAAGTGGCAAGTTAACCTCTCTGTATCCAGCAGCTGTTGGCAAAGAAATAATCTGATCACTTTTCTATTAAGCTTTCTATCCCAACTTTTTGTCATTGCTTTTCAACAGTTCAGTCTGTCTTCATAAAAATAAACTTGTCTTTCTAGAGTATCTTATTTATGATTTGCTCCCAGTGCAGGAGTGTATCTCATTCTTAAACAGATCTTGAAGAACAGTCAGTGCAATCAGTGTTGAAAACTTATTTTCCTCTCATCGTACAGAAGAGATTGATGTAACGAAGAAGCACGCACACATTCTCGCTGTGGCAGTGTAAAATGCTTGCTGGGGATGTGTGTGACAAGCTCCACTCTGAGCTGCCAGTCAAGAAATAGAGAGCTGACACCAGACCACGGCCAAATACACTTCTCAGTTGTTTGTCAGCCTACAGAAGCTGTCAGTGGTTATGGGAGCTCTACCTCCTTATCTGGTGTGTAGTGCTGCTGTTCTCTTTGGCCGTTCTTGTGAGCAACCTGGGAAGAAGCTAAGCTAGACTTCTTCCACCCACATCAATTCAAAGAATGGTGTTCTCACCAAGCAGACTCGGACATCAGGCTTTCCTTAGAGCATTTTCAGCTACAAGACAAACCTGCTGATGACTCCTTTTCCATCAAGAATAGGGAACAAGTCATGATGTGTCTTAGCTATCTCTTAGAACTAGCTCTTCATGCCATGTTCTTGGTGACAGTTTGCATTGCTTCTTTGAAGACAATTCTACCAGTGGGGTTTGTCCAGCTGGCATTTAAAAAAGACTCTTCTTTGTCATAAAATATAGAAAATGGATTGATTTGATTTAACATCAAAGAATGAATGTGGTGAGCTTATAAAAAGTATTCTGGTCATAGTCTAATTTGGAGCCTTAGCACAAGAAGAGTAAGAACAGTGGTGGTTTCATTTCAGCTTCTATTATTAGATTTTATCATTCATTTTATCACAAAGTGAGTTAACTCATCTGTTTTGCATATATAATACGGTTGGCTGAAACCTTAATTTCCTATCTGCTATTTCTTTTCATAGGGAGGCTTTAAAGACAGATCTGGTTTTTAAAAACCTGTTCTGATCCTTAATTTTCAAGTAGGTTTAAGTACAGTAAAGACTTGGTTTAAAAGGCACTAGCCTGGCTTTCTTTTAAAGAGATTCTTGTTTTCCTCCCCAGTTACTGGAATGTGGTGGGAACCTCTTTGATGCAATCTCTATCGCAGTGAAGGCAGCTCTCTTTAACACAAGGTAAAACACAGATCTCATTTCGTGCGAGTGGAAGTGGCATGGGAAGTGGGAGAGCAGTGCTATCTGTGAGCTAAGCATTTGTAATACTGAATTATTTACACAAGAAATACCCAAGGCAGCTTGCATTCAGATCCTAGGCGGTTCATTTGCATGCAGGTAACATGAGCTAATGTACTTTTAATTTAGTTTCCAATAATCACGTGTCCTATTGCATTATATGCACCATCAGGTTCACAATATAACTGTTGTTCTGTAGCCAGATCCAGAGAAATTGTCTTGACCATACTGGTTTTTTGCAAGTAGTTGGAGGCCTTTTATTGATGCCTTGTGAGTTTAAAACAAGAAGCATTTACTGGTACGTGATGATCCTGAATAAGAGTCAGTGTGTCTACTGGTTTGTAACTAGCCCAGATTTCCCACTTCTGATGGTCTTTCTGATGAACGGTTAGTCTGAAGTTCTTTTTAAAAATAAGAGGAAAAATGGTGGTGCGAGGGTGAAATGCCATGTCCTTAAAAGAACTTTTCCCCATGCATTTTTTATCCAAAGAATGGAAGAACAAAATATAGTAGAATGAATGATGGAAGTGCTCTGTGTGTGTTTTAGTAGTAACATTCAGCAATTTTTTTTTTTCTAATGTTAAATAGCTGAAAGGGAATACAGAGTTTTGTAGCACCCTCGAGAAAGAAACTAGCAAATGTTTTGCTAAAAAACTTAAGTAGCAAAAATAGCTGGAGAACATACAAAAGTTAGACACAGGCAAAAATGTTTTAAAAATGGATCTCAAATTGTTCTTAGCTGTGAATTAGAGATCTGCTAAAATCACCAGTATAGTTCTGGCTTACTCATCAGGGAATCAGTGCACAGTACTAGAGCTGGGAAAGTACGTGCAAAGGGAAGAGGAATAAATGCTTTTCAAGATAGACAGTATTACTATCAGCTTATAAACACCTTAAAAGGGGATAAGGGGACAGTCATATCTGAGACCACAACTTGTGCATGTACATTGCTGAGAAATTTCCTGTGTTAATGAAGTTCTCAACAATAATTTTTAACAGTAGATTTCTTTTATTTGTAAAATGTAACACCTCACAGAAGAGTTGACAGTACGCCGAAGGGAAGAAATGCCTCTGTCTGTGCATGAGCTGCCCAGAGGCAGGAGTCATACAGTTGAAACAGTTGCTCCCATGTGAGTTGTTTTGCAGATCTGAAGCATGTACTTCATTTACAAGATAACTAGGTCTTTTTTCTTACTGCAACCAGAATCTTCATTCTGAGTAGAGAGAGAAGATCATATTAAAAGTAATCTAAATACATTTTAAAAATTAAAGTCTTTTGCTTTAAGGAACATGGGCAACATGAAGGAGGTAAATGTTTTGATGAGTCTGCTTTATTTTTATTCTTCTGACACTCATCAATATGTATCCTTCATATAAGCTTTAATCTGAGCGCAAGCACCTGCAGATGGTGGGTGGAAGTTGGATATAAAATCAAAATGTGGAAAAGTACCACATAATGCAGAGCCCTGCTTTGAGCAGGGAATGCTCTTATGTCTGATCTTGTACAAGCTCAGCAAGTCAGGAGGTAAAATTCAAAGTGAAAACCTGTTTTCCTCATCCATTATTCCTCTGCCTTTCTCCTGGTACCTACTTGGTTTTCTTCGGATCAGCATGAGGTTGTTTAGAGCAGCTGCCCACTCTCCATAAAATATTAATGTCCAAGCAAGACAAGATATCGGTTTGAAGATCACTTCAGATTAAGTGTTCTGAACTCTGCTTGACATGTGTGTCTCTCTTTGAGTCTTACTTGCCTTTCATAATCTGTTTACAACTGGGTTTTTCTTTTAAGTGTTTTCAGTTTTTCATCAGCCTTGACTACAGCCTTGGAAGCAAGAGCAGGGATCTCAGCTGCTGTTTTTATTTTGAAGCTACAAATGTTTAGATATTCAAATAGGCATTTGAAAACCTCAGCTTCATCCTGAAAATCTTGCTCTGACCATTTTTACAATAGCTCTGGACACATTTTTCTTTAGGGCTAAGTAAATTCAATGTTGTTTTTTTTACTGGGCAGCATGGTAGAGGCAGAACCGATGTCTGCTTGAAGGGTAGAGCTGGTTTTGCGGTTGTGCAATCTGGGTCTGCAGCCTGCAGAAAAGAGAGAGCATTGTTCATTATGTGACCGAGTCCTGCTGTACAGATTTCTGCCCTGATTAGTTTCAGGAATCAAAATAGAAAAAATAAAAGTTGCAAAGTAAACATGTACAGCTAGTTCTTAAGATAAATCTTCTTAAGCCAGGAAAGGAAATCTCCATTTATCTGGAAATGCTTTGTGCTATGCTCGCTTTGCCTAGTTTTTGGGTGCATATACCCCCTTTTTATACCACTATGATGCTTGTGTCTGGTCAGCTGTCTTTTTGCCTCTATGGTAGTTCTGGTTTGTACCTCTCTCATCTCTTCTTGGACAAAACAGCTCCTTACAGGCATTTTTCAGGTATTAATTCTGACAACCTTTCCTTGCAGACCAAACCTTGCTCTGGTTTCATAGCTGGTTTAGGATAGAGTTAAAAATTGCTTAATCTCCCATATTTTATTGAAATCATCTTTTTTAAAACACTGCTCTGGCATATACACTTCTTTTCTAGGCCATTGTCCAATGTTATCCATTTTCCTATGTAGCTTGAGGGTTGTGACTTTATCAATTTTTCATGGGTTAATTTGAGTTTGAAAATAGGCTTTGATGCATTTCCAATGAGTTGCAAAGCATTTTGACTTTAATTTCAGGAAGAAGTACACATCAGTTGTTTTGCTTACTTACTGTAAGTTTTAGCTTTAGCTTGGCTCAGGCCAGTGTTCTTGCAGGGAATTTTGTTCTCACTGAAGCAGGGTTAGTTGTTGTGAAGGCCTCACCTCCAGGACTCTCAGCCACAAATAACTAAAATACTCTTCCAGGAAACAACAAAAATCACTTTGCGTTGGTGGTTCACTTAGTCCCTATCTCCTCCTTTTAAAAAAAGATATTTGGAACTGCATGTGTAAAAGAATGTAACCTCCAGAGTCTAGTTATAAAACAGAGTGCTACTGTAGAAGGGCTACCATAAAACCATATTGTGGTTACATTGTGCATGGCTACTGAAGTTAACTTTCTAGGGATGTTTAGGGATGTTTCTTGGGCAAACGTGTAAAAGCGAGAGTAGAGCAGTTGAGCTGTGTAGGAGTTTTACTGGCCAGGAGAGCAAAGTCAGCACTGCATCCTAGTGGGCACCTGGATAAATAAGGGGATAGAAGATGCTGGTGTGTTTGGTGTCTTGAGATACCACCTTCTACTAAATTTTATTAAATTACTTTTTATTAAATTTTTAAATTACTTTTTATTAAATTACTTACTTTTATTAAATTACTTACACTGTGCTGAGAAAATGGCATTAAATCATCCTGTAAAGCTCTGATTAAATGGCTATCACAAATATGATACATGTTCTGCTGATAAGGAGGCTGTCTGGCTCATCACTCAGTATTGAGAAGAAAGCATGTCTTGGATTTCTGCTTGGGGTTGCTTTTATTTATGTGCCCTTAGAACAGCAGAGGCTTCTACCTTCCAAAAGAATGAGACTATCTTGCCAATCTTCCCACCTTGCTAATGAGAAAGGGTTTTACCTAAGTGATCTTTTCCCTTTACCCCAAGTCTCCTTAGCATTGTGCTTTCCTGAACAGCTTTAATACTTGTATTTGCTAATGACGTCACAGCTTTGCACAGCAATGCAATTGCTGGAATTCTGGTGAGGTTACCATTGTCTGCAAGGTTGGGAACCACAGTATAAGAGGAGTCAGTCTTGGTAATTTGTCTCCTGTGCATCCAGGCAGATGTACAAGTAATTGTTCAGAAATCATTTGTGCTAATTCTAAAGAGTCTGTAAAAAACAGTTCAGACTGGTTTTTACAGACTGAATGATGTACATACGATGATCTTCTCCTAAATATCTTCCCACTTAAAATGTTTTCTTCCTAGACCGAGCAAGTTGTTAATAATTTGATAACATTCTGGATTTTTATTTTTTTTCTAAACATTAGCCTCCTTTAGAAGAAAGGGCACTTCCTGGAGTTGGGACTGTATGACATCTTGTTATAGTTATGGCTATGATTTTGCACATTTTGTTTCCACAGAATACCCAAAGTGCGGGTTTCAGAGGATGAAGAAGGCTCTAAAGAGATCGAGCTATCTGATGACCCTTATGATTGTATTCGACTTAATGTGGATAACGTGCCCTGCATTGTCACGCTAAGCAAAGTAAGCCCAACAAATTTTTGCCCTTCTATGTAGAGTCTGCAGTTCTGTTAACTTCACCTGCCATTTATTTTTTCCCTAGACAGAAATGGCCAGTGTTCACTCTGTATATATTTGTTCATCTTTGGCCTCCTGATTAAGAACTTTTACTGAATAAGGGCACTTTTCCACCTCTGACCTGCAGGATTCTACAATGCATTCTTAAAATGCATCTTCTTGTGTGCAGAAGAGTAGTTATTTTTTATCTTACTCCTTGATCAATGTGCAGAGCTGCAGATACTTCAGTATGTTAAAACAAATGATCATTGTTGTGAGGCTCAGAGGTTGTGTAATGATGAGTTGCACAAGTATCTGCTGCTGGGGATAGGACTCCCATTTTCATGGGTTCAGTCCTGTCCATTCAAACAGGTTTTTGTTTTCCTTTTCCACATACAGCACACAGCTAACAAGATTGATTTGCTGGGTGCTACACTTTTCAGTGCAAAAATTAGTGATTTGCTTAGTTACCTGTCAAGTTGGTCTCTGACCCCTACCAAAGGCCACATGCTACAGGGACAGGAAACTGAAGATAAGTAAGAGAGGTATCACTCACAGTTTAAGTCCTTAATAGAGCTTAGAGAGCTGCAAAATAATACATCATTTTGTCCCCAACTTGCAGATTGGATACAGGCATGTGGTGGATGCCACCCTTCAGGAAGAAGCCTGTTCTCTGGCCAGTCTGCTTATTTCTGTGACCAGTAAAGGCTCCCTCACTTCTCTGAAGAAAGTGGGGAAAGGCAGCCTGGATCCCGAGAGTATTTTTGAAATGATGGAGGTAAGGGAGTTTTGAACAGCTACTCTCTCAGGTGATGCTGGATGAACTGGAACTTGGGTATATGAAAAGCTACACAAAGGACTTTTAAGAGCAGAGGTCTTGGTGCTTTTATTAGGTGCACAGGAGACTTGCTGAAGGTTTGAAACAGAAGCAAATATGAATGGATGGTGTCAAGCTTTTAGATGCATGAAATGTATGGGACTCATATTTGTTTCAGTCAAGTACTTCACAGCTGTAAGACTCTAAAGCTTAAGTTGGTAAACTTTGAGAGTTTATAAAACTTGAGTTTATCAACTTTGAGAGTTGATAAACTTTTTAAAGAACTTGTTCTGTCTCTCATTGTTTCCCTTCAAGACTGAAAGAGACCAACTTCTAACATGGTAAATTCCCTACAGAAGTAAAGATGGTTCTTTGAATTGCTCATACCCAGTGTTCTCTTCAAGCACAACTCATTTATTGCGTGACAAGCTTACTGTTCTCACTTTGCTGTTGTTTTCCTCTGCTCCATTATTTGATTTCTGATCTGCCCCTACTCCCTGAAAACACTACGATCTGGATGTTTACATCCTCACAAGAATTCCATTTTAAGCCTTTCTTCAGGCTCTTCTTAAATCTGTCCTGTATAAATTCTCATGCCTGGGTTTGGCCTTGAGCATGAGGCAGAAATGAGTTTTGCACTTGGGGCAGAATGAAGATTAAATACTTGAAACTGTCTCCATTTCCTAGAGATCCAAAGCTGAGCACAGAATGCAGAAATGGGAGCCAAGTTTGAAAGCAGTTGGTCTTAAGTGGAAATTACATGCTTAGTATATATGGTCCTTCGCTGTTTCACAATGTCAGTCCAGAGTGCTAATCGTGGTGGTACCAGTGGCTTTTTATTTGCCTTCAGAGATGTCACTTATTTCCCCTTAGCCAGGCAGAGGGGTGTTACTGCTAATCTGGCATCCTGAAGAAACTAAACTTCCCAAGGACAGCAGATGCAGCTTCCTTGATGGATTTTGAGTTTAATTCTAACTAAATGTCTTGGAAGGTTTGAAGTTCTGGGTCTAGGGCTCTTTAAAAGAGATGAATGCTTAAGTCAGCTACAGATTCACAGTAGAAGCCAGCATATGTGCAAGTTATCTGCACAAAGCTTTGATCAGAGCCTCTGTTTTGATCACAAACTTTATTCTACATTAAGCCCGAAATAGGAAGATAATCAGGAGAAACCGGGATGTTTTCTGGGAAGTCAGAGATTATCTGTTTGTCCATGCCTCAAACTCAGAAGCCCATTAGGATACCAAGAAAAACAAAGAGGCCTGGGAATGTCCAGTGGAGGAGCTGTGTAACCCTTGCTCAGCACCTCCATTCCCTCCTGATTTGGCTGCAAGTCAGTGAGTGTTCAGCTATCCCTGCTGGGTAGAGAACAGATGTTTTAGGACGTAGCTCTTAGGAAGGCAGCTTCATGGGGAAGTTTTGGGAAGCTGCCAGCATTAGGCTTTTTTTCTTGAGTTACTGATCCTGAGGACTAATAAACTTAGTTAATATAACCTTTCTTTGGCTCTTTAGGCACAGGTGGAGTCTCTTCACCTCTATATGGAGTCAGATTTCAGGTCATTTAGAGCATTTAGGGAAAGCTCTACTAGGCTGCATTAAGATCTTTATTTCAGCATTGGCCAATGTTCCCCTGCCCTGCAGCTTCCACAGTACAGCTGTGCACACAGGAAGAGCAGAGGCTGGTACTGGAACTAATCCTGGTGGTTTTCCACTGCCAGAGTTTATTTCTGTAAAGAAAACCTTCCATTAACTCCTGGGACAGTACAGGATTGCACCTCATAATGAAGGACCTGCCTGCAGACTGATGTGATGCTGCAGCCAGTGTGCATTTTGGGCTTATTTGGCCACACGACGGCGTGTTGAGCTGGTCTAAATTTGTTCTGCTGATTCTGAGCATGTTCAGAAGAGTTTACTGAACTTTGTTAATATAAAGGCTGCTTTGCTGGTCGGGTGTCTCCTGTCCTGTGGCAGCAGAGTATTGCTTTGTGTTTCCTGTGCCAGCTAGTTTGAATGTGTGTTTGTGCCTGATGTGAATTTAATTTGTATTCCCAGGTGATCCAGCGGTGCAGAGATCTAGTATTAATGATCCTGGAATGCTTCTCTGACCAATGGAAGCACTGCCTTTAGGTGTACATTTTCCCCAAACTTAATCAAATTCAAATGAAACTTCCAGCACCTTTATTTTTCTTAATTAAAAGCCTGTTTTTATTACACCAGGTGGTGTATATGAATCGTTAAAGGGAAAGTATTTGTCAGACAGAAGTGTTCCGCGTGAGTTGTCTTCCTGTTAATAAGCATATGTCTCCGATTTGTTTTGCTTTCTTTGCCTTGCAGACGGGGAAGAGAGTAGGCAAGTCACTGCACATAGCCCTTCAGAAGGTTCTGGATGAAGAAGAGAGTTTGGGGAGCTCACGGCAGAAAGTTGGATTTCTAGGATGAGTTTTTATTAAATGTTCAAAACTGTTTTTAATCGACTGTGCAATCTTGTCAATTTGTATATAGTAAAAGGATATTTTTTTTTTCAGCACCTTTATCATTCTGGCTAGGGGTACTTAAAAGTCCTCAAATCTTTTTTTCTTAGAGCTCACTCAACTATTTCAGGTAACTGCAGTACTACTGCGTATTTCAGATATGTGTAGCCACGACTATAATGAGCAAGCAGGTTAGAAAAAAAATAAAAATTGTTCCACAGAATTTGCCCAAGATGTCTATTTTGAAAAGGTGGGATTTTTTCAGTACCTTAAGTAATGGGTTAGGGAGGTGATGATAGTGCTGTATAGTAATACAGCCAAGAAGTGACAATATTTATACATACTGTCTTTAATCACTCCAGCAGAGTTATTGTGTGTGAGGCAAAGAGTAACCGGATGTCAGCTTTGCAGCAGCTGTGATCCATTCCTCACCACTCAAAGCTACTTATTAGAATGGAGAAAGAAAAGAAAGAACATTTACGGTACTTAAGACATAGTGCAGACAGTTTTTGTTCAGTCACATATTGTCAAATGTTTCAAAACATGTTTAATCTAAAGGAGGACTGCAAGTCTTAAACCACAGCTATGCTCTGAAAAGCTGTTGCTTGGTTTGCTGCAGATTTGTGGTTGGGTACCCAAAGGCTGTCCAGAGTCAGTGAATATTGTAAGGTGATAGTAACAGTGTATTTCTACATAGCCTTCCAGCTGAAGGATCTCAAGCATTTCGCAAGTTATGTCATTTAAGATGCTGCTTGTCCCCTCTCCAGTTCCTTTGAATTTAAAATGGGTTGTTATGGGACCCAGGAGGAGTGGAGAAGCCTCGCTGTGTTCACTGACACTTCCACAGCAGTGAATATAGGTGTGTTCCCTCTCCACTTCCCACTAAAGGTGGCAGAAACATGGAGCTCTGAGATCTCAGCTGTGTGCTCAAGATAAGAGGCTCTTGGTACTGGAGCATCTGAGTCTGCTGCCAGCACACAGACGCCCATGGAGCCGCTCTGTATACAAAAATGGCTTCCTCGAGTACAAAATGCTTGGGACCAAGACATTGTCAATTGACATCGTGTGAGTACCTGCACTGCCCCTTGTAACCATGCGTGTGTCCCCCAGGTCTTCTGTAGCGGTGTAAGCAGGCACAGCATGAACCGGGATGTCTTCAAAGGGTTCTGTTCTTTCCCCATTCACTACCTCCCATCTGTTGGCATGGAACTGTAGTGGGATGGAGTGTGACCCCAGTTCAGACTGGGGCTGCCTCTATCCCTGAGACATAAATAATGAGCTGAGCCAAAAGTGTTGCACAGCTGCTGGTTGGTCCTGGCTGCCCCTGAAGGTTTGCTGCTACCAGCTCCCATCCCAGATGGATAAACAAAGCTCTGACAGGGGTAAAGGGCCTACATCTCTCCCAGTTGATACCACATCTGCCAAGAAAATTTTGAGACTGGTTCTCAGGCCTGCTAAGGGCTGTGCTGCCCATTTCTATTTTCTCAGCTTTCTTTAACCCCTCCTTTCCATCCCAAACAAAACAGCAGTTAGGATTTTAACTGAGACTTCAGATGAGACTGCTTCTGTTCCCCTCTGGCCTGGTGGAAAGTTCCATGTGTTGCTGTGCAGATCTTGCCACGTTTTCATTGACTCAAATCCAGTGGAACTAAGAGGAAACATCTGCAGAGCAGGATAGCTCTCTGTTTGTCCCAGAAATTAATTGCTTCTGCTGGGAGTGTCGAGAGGCTGAAAGCTGTGCACTAGAGATGAGGAGTCAAGCAGCTCCTGCTAGGCTTCTACTTCTGTTGCCTAAAATGCACCCAGCTGCAATTCACTTTTTTTTCTCTTTTTCCCTTCTCCTTTTAGTCTTCCTCCATGTATCGCAGCCTGAAGGCCCGTTTGACAGGGACAGTCCCCTTGAAGCAGCAGAGGGAGAGTGGACCTGTCTGGTTTGCTTTTCATGTTCCTCCAGGTCTGTGTTTATGCTCAGGGCAATGTACAGCACATTTAGCAAGCGCAGGAATCCCATCAGCCACTTAACAAGTCCAGGAATCCCATCAGCCAACATTTGTCAAGGACTGTAGCAGTTCAGCATCGTTGTGTGGTTTGGGGAAGAGAAGGGAGCTTGTTCTTCCTTGGGGGTGGAAGGAATGGGGAGGAGAGGGGCTGTGCCACCTGCACTCAGGCTTTAGGAAAACTTGCTTCAGCACAGCCTGTGGTAAAGACAAGTTAGTGTGAGACAGAGCTTGCTCGTGTTTCTTGTCAGGCTCCTGGAGCATTCAAGTTTCTGAGGGACTCAGGCCCTTGTTTTGATGTAGATAATATGGAGTTTCTACATTTTCTTTGTAAATAGGGATTAAATGGGATTTACTGCTCTCTGCTAGGACTGCCTCCAGCTTTTCTGTTCCACTTTAGCAGATGCCTCTGCCCTGCTCATCAGAGAGATGTTCTCCAGCCCTGCTGTGGCACTGGTTTACTTTGCCACCAAGACCCAGAGAGGAGGGAAGAAGTAACTCTGTGACTGGTGAGACCTGAGTGCTCCAATCCTTACCCAGAGCCTCATTCCCTTCTTTCCTTTACCACACTTCAGCAGTGCCAGAGCAGGTCCACCTGCTCCCTGCTGTCAGGGGCTGGTCTCAGGACCCAATCCCTTTCTCACTTCCCTTTGGTGAGGTCTCAGACTCCCAGTGGTAGTGCTCAGCTGCATCAGGGCACTTGGGGACCCATCTGCCCCCAGAGATGCTGTGCTGCATGAGTTTTTCCTCAGATCAGCTGCATTTCTAGTTATTTCTCTTTGCTGTTCCTGCAAAACAACATTAGGATCTCAAAGATGTTGCTGTTAATGACTCCCTGGTGATGGCTTCAACCTCAATTTCATCAACCAGAACACTTTCTAATAAGGCTGTGGTCATCTTACAAGCACTGGGAATATCTCTGTTGCTACTCAGTTCTCAAGATTAGGGTAACAGCAGCAGTTTTCACATCATGCCATTTTTAGATCGGATTTGATCTCCCTGATTTGGATTGAGAAGATCATAGCTGCTTTCAGAGCCTGGAGACAGGTTGCCCAGAGAGGTTGTGGAGTCTCCTTCTCTGGAGAGATTCCAAACCTGCCTGGACAATGTGATCCTGAGCACCCTGCTCTGGGTGACCCTTCTGGAGCAGGGGGGTTGAACCAGGTGATGTCCAGAGATACCTTCCAACCCCTACCAGTCTGTGATTGTTTGATACTCAGTTCCTTAGCTTGTATCTTCAGAAAGGAAAAAATAAGATGAAATCTCAGCCACTTTCTGATGTACAGACGCCTTCCTCCGCCCAGTTGGTGTGGTGGGGAGCACGGACGAGTTGTGCACAGGTGATGGAGGTGCTCAGAGCCACCAGGCTGCAGGTCGCCCTTCTGGAGGAGCTCTCTCGACACATGTACTTGCTGTGCTTTGGGAAATGCTAAGTTTTGCTATTTCCAGGGTTGGAAACCTATGGGTTGAAAAGTCATGATTTAAATGTCTCCTTTCTGCTTTCCCCTCAGAGTAAGACCACCTTTAATCTGATGAGGCTTTTGAAGGGTGTGGGTTGCTTTCTTCCTGCTGTCTGATCACATAAACTTATATCTAAATTAAAAAAAAAATTAAGGAATTCATGAGGCTGACATTAAAATTCTCTAATCCCTAATTCAGCCCCCAGAGCCACTTGAAAGCCAACGCATTACTCAAAGGTGAGAACAGGCAAAAAGATCAGAAGCTGGCAGAGCCACCATCTTCTTGCCAGTCCTAAAATACTTATTTAAACGGTGGCTTTGCTTGAGCTGATGCCGAGACAAGCGGTTCTGTGCAGTCTGCTCAGTGAACCTACACAACTAGGAATTTCTCCAGTTTTGGTGTTAGACATTTGGCTACAGTTTTGATTTGGCTTGGATGGACTTCAGGATGTGAATATTGGGCAGATTTAGCGCTAGCTCACAGGAGCTGCATGCTCCAAACAGAAGACAGAGTGAGTCCTTCAGTGCAACTCCTGTGGAAAACAGGATTTTGAGCAGCTGGTAGTAGCTGAACTCAAATTCTCCACATTTAGGACTGGTTTAAGGCCCGAGGATCTCCTTTTGTGCAGATCCTTCTGTTCTGTGACACTTGGGAAACGTGGGGTAGGGATGTGAGCTGTGTTCACCATGGGATGTGGTGGGAAGGTTCCCTCCTTAGGCTCAGAGCCAATTTCCTAAAGTTGATGCTGGGGATAACATTTTGGCAAAGTGCTGACTCCTTGGTTTTCCCCATCATTGTCTGTAGGAAAACCACCCTTTCCTGAATCATTATCGCATTTCTTCTTGATTGGTCTCAGAAACAATGATCCAGAGATTCAGCTCTCTCCATTTTAACTTTTTCCAATGTTGTTTATGCTGGTAGAAATCAGGAATGGTGCCAGCACAAGTTTGGGCAGCAGCTAATTAAATCAGAGATTTTCTTCTGCTAGCCCCACTTCCTCACAGCATTTTTTTTGCTGTCCACCGCTGTTTCTCATTCTTTGAGGTTCCTGTAGTGCCGCTGAGACCTGGATCCTCACCCTTCAGAGTAGATTTAGTTGAGGCAGTGGAGCTCTGAAACCCAGCATGCTCCTCAACCAAGGGTTTGAACCACTGAGCTGCATGGTCCTGCACATAAAGATGTTTTTGGGACTTAGCCTTGACAACCCAGGTCTGGTTGTTGCTGATCGCAATAAAACCACATGAATATTGTTCTCTAGTCCACCCTTCCACTTGCCAGCCATTGTGTGGCAGCGCTGCCTCATTTCTTGGTTTAGTGGTACCTGCCCATTTCCTAGGAGCCAAATCAAAATAGCCTCTGATCTCGCTGCCCATTTCCTTGCCTAGCTGGGCACAAAATCCCAGGTCTGCATCGCTGCCAGGGACATCCAGCCTCCTCTCGTGGGCTTATTCCAACCCCTGCTGTGCTAACAGAAAGCCTTCCAAATTCAGCATTGCAGCCTGTTTGCTGGGTTTCCCAAAGCCACATAAACTTTCCTCACCTCTTCACTGTGGCCCTGGGACAGTTTCCATAAGCACAGGTTCTTCTGCCCTCTTTTTTCATCTTAAACCAGTTTCTTTAGAGCTAGCAGCTCTGTCTGACCAGGAGACTTGTCTTGAAACCAGTGTAAAGTGCTTTTCCTGGGCTGTAAAATCCATAATTGTACAGATTTTTAAAATCATGGACAAACCCCTGGTTTCTTGGAATAATTATAGTCTTTTTACATCTCACTAACCCTTACATGAATGAGCCGTTGTTCTCCTGTTCCCAGTGCCTGCTCCTTTGCTCTCTGATGGGCTGTACATGCATACAAGCCTCTCTCCTTAGCTCAGGTTTGATGCTTCCCTTTCAGCCCCAAAGGGGAAGGTTTTGTGTGGCCAGAACCTCTGCCATCTTCCAGTTCTGTTAGTTCTCTAATCAAAGTGTTACCCACCTCGTTCCTCTAATCAAAAGTGTTACCCACCTACCTCCGGTGTCATTGGTCGTCAATGACCGTCAGTCATTGGTCTCTCAAAAGCACAATGTCTGCCCAAAGAGCCAACTTACAGATGACCACCGATAACCCCATTATTTACCTGGAACCACAGCCTCAGGCTTCAGCAGGGCCCCACACAGGGCCCTACAACTTTTAGGTGGCTGTTCCCCATAGCATCTCTGTTCTGGACCTGTTGCTTCTGTCAGGTGGGTTTGTGGGGGTTTATGAGCTTTTATAACATCAAGGATTTTTTTTTTTTTTTTTTCAGCTTATATGGGGCAGAATTGGTACAAAGCCCCCTGTGAATAGTGCTGCAGCCAGACCCAACTTTTTTGAGTTTACTTCTTAGGTGTTAGAGCCAGACACATGTTCTTTGAGTCTACTTCTTCTAATTTTTCTCTTTTTCAAGAAAAATTATGGTGGCATCTGGAAAAGAACCTGCTGGTGGATACAGGGAGAGGTCCCCTTGGTTGCACCTTCAGGAGCTCATGGAAATCTGCCCTGCCCTTCCTTCAGCTGGAGAATTGGAGAAATGCAGCACTCTGGTGGGTCTCAGCCACCCAGAAACCTGTGATTAGGAATTGCTGCTGGACTGCCCTCCAGAGCCATCTGTTTCACACACAGCAAAGAGAGTGTCTCATTTTTTTTCCCCAGCCTGGCAGGACATGAATCAAAGCAGAGGCAGGCGAGTAAATATGAGGCCAAGAAAAACTGGGAGGTGCTGAGTTACCAAAAGTAGTTTGGATACGTAAACACTACTCAACTGTCAAAAGGAGAGAATGTGTGTGTGTGTGTGTGTGCGTGTGCGTGTGTGCTTTTGGGTGTCTGGCACCTCCTGGGCTCCATCCCATTTTGGGATAATCCAGGTGGGAGAATGGTAAATCCCAAAAATATATATTCTCTAGCTTAAATTTGAGCAGGATTAGGGTTGTGTGGTAAAGGGGAGTGAAAATCAAAACTGTTCCTCCTCAGCTTCAAAAGCTTTGCCTGCAAGTCACTGTTCAGGTAGGATGTCAGACAGAGTTTTTCTTAGCAAAACTGCGAGGCAGGGGAACACAGCTGTGGCCAAACTAAATCCATGGCAGCTCTTTTTCCAGCCACAGTCCCTGTCTATCTCAGATCTTTTGTGCTCCTATGACTCTAGTGTTTCACATTGTGCTGGATGGCATCTTGCCTGAATTTTTCAGAAGAGATTTAAGGTTAACAGATGATGCCTGGAGCACTTCTGTTCTCACAGTCGTGGCCATCCTCACCTGGAATATTTCTAGGGATAGGACATCAACCATCTCTCGGGGCAACCTGGACCAGGGGCTCACCACCTTCAGTATAAATTCCTTCATTCTATCCAGTTTGAATCCCCCCTCTTTTAGCTTAAAACCATCATCTCTTGCCCTCTTCCAGCAGGCCCTTCTAAAAAGTCTGTCCCCATCTTTCTGACAGGCCCCTTTAAGCACTGAAAGGCCCCAGGAAGGTCTCCCTGGAGCTTTCTCCAGGCTGAACAACCCCAACTCTCGGCCTGGCCTCACAGCAGAGGGGTTCCAACCCTCAAATCATCTCTGTGGCCTCCTCTGGCCCTGCTCCAACAGGTCCCTGTCTCTCCTATGCTGAGGACTCCACAGCTGGACCCAGCACTGCAGGGGAGGGGTGGTGTCTCAAACTCATGGCATTTTAATAAAAGCCCTAGGAAATCATTCCAGCTATGCCTTCCCTTGTGTTTAGCTTAGCAGGCTTTCAGTACATTCATTCCCTCTTTTTTTTTTTTCCCTTTTTTTTAAACAAAAACAAGCAGTGTGCTAAGAAATGCAAACCCACTGGGATGTTTTCAGCCTTGGCCAGAGCTGCCTCTTTTCTGCCTCTGGCCGGGGCTCAGCGGGCGGCTTTCTGGGACATCTCAGCCATTTCTGATCCAAGCTGGTGTTAAGGCAGCTGTCAGAGCCGCTCCACCTCCACTCGATATCGGACAGCAGCAGCATGGTGCTCCGGGGAGCCTGCCTCCTCCTCTGCCTCCTCTCCCTTGCCCACATCTCCTGCCAGCAAAATGCCAAAGCCCGGCAGAAACCAGCACCTTCCAAGAAAGGTAAGGAGCGGTGGTGGCACCTTCCCTGGGAGGAAACCTTGGGGGGATGCAATTAGCATGGTCATTTGCGCATTTAGCGGTGTTTTAATGAAACCCTGTAAAAATCATCTAAAAACATAATGAAGTGTATTTTTTCCCCCCATGGGAATGTCTATGTAGCCCTTCTATAAATGAGTGAGGATATGGTGGGTTTGCACCCTGAGTAAATGTGATGGGACAGCTTGGTCTGAATTGCAGAGGACAACACAGTTTCCATGTACCTCTCAGCTTCACCTCAAACTTTTCCTCTAGTAAAAGCTCAGCTTCTAGGACCCCTGCTCTCCTCAGTCATTTTTCAGAAGCAAGTAAGTAGCAGCTGACAGGCTGCTGTTGCACATTTGCAGACATAAGTAGGCAGATAATACAGAATCCATTAAATATCAACATGGATCTTCATTTTGGAACACTTGCCCTGGGTGTATGTTAACCTGTTTGCGAGCTCCTGCTACTCAGGCTTTGCTTACTTTTGCCTGATGTTTTGGGGGTTGTTTTTTCTTTTTTTCCTTGTTTTTTGCTCTTGTCCCATCCTTTCACACACATTAATTATGGCAGAAGGCAGGTAAGGAAGGGGCTTGAGTTGTAACCTGGTGTGATCCTGTCTGCTGTATCCATCTGCATTGTGTGGGCTTGGGCCACTTCTGCCGGGCGCTCTCCCGCTTCGCGAGGAAGAAGCATCCCAGGAATTCACTTGGCCAGGCTGCTCTCTTTGCTCAACCGGTGGCTATTTTTGTCACATCCCATCCTTGAGAATTTTTTCCATTTTCTGCCATTAGATCGTTCTATGAAATCGCAGCAGAGTTGCTTCTTGCACAGCTCTATAGTCTGTGGCTGTTTTCTAGAGCTAAAAATGCCCCCTCAGGCTCACACTGCACGCACTGGAGGTACCAGGAAGAGAGATATATTTCTTAGAGAAATCTCTTCCTCTCTGTATCACTGCAGCTGCTGTTTGTAAACAATTGGTGACAAAAAGGTGGGAGAAAAATCACCTTTTTGAAAGGAAAATGGGGTTCTGATTTAAAAGCCCTTGAAGGGGGTTTCCTGAAAATCAAAGTACCTGGTGGCAATGATTGCTGATGGCTTGGGAATTTCTTTTCAAAGGAGGGATCAAGTTTCTTGTGAGGAAAAGTTAAAACCCAACAACTTGGCATTTTTGGGGCAGCCCCGTGGCAGCTCAGCTGCCCGATCTTCACTGGAATCTCCAGCGTTTCCTTAACATTTTTCTGATTTTTACCAATGCCAGCGAGTGGGGAACAAGGGAGGAAAGTGCTAAAAGTCTCCTGGGAGACTTCTTTTTGCCCCCAGCCCCTTGCCACATCTAAGCCTGCCTATCCACAGGGGCTGGGGCTCAGTGGGATGGCTCCATCCCAGGCTCCCAATGCTCCCACCCCAGCTCACCCCTGCCCTTCACAGGGTGAAGCTGCTGGAGGGTTGGGGTGTTTGGCTAGATTGATTTATTTTTAATCTCTGCAGCCAAACCACAAGTCTTAGAAAAGAAAACAATGATTTAAGCCAAGCTTTTTCTCTCTACTTTCCTTTTGTATTTTTTCCTTTATTTTTAATTATTGCTTACATTTGGATCTGCTTCAGAACAAAAATGGTGCTGTTTCTACATGAGAAAGCCAAACCACAGCATTTAGGAAATGTTGAGACAGCACATTTGCTTTGCCCGCTGTTGGATTCTTTCCCACCCTCTCCAATTGCTCCCCAGTGATTGTTCCAGATATGGTGGGTCAGCAAATTCTCCCCAAACCCCTATGCCTTGGGGGGCAAGTGGGATTTGCCCCTTGGGGGTCTCACACAGAAGGGTGCCAGGAGATGGGTGATGGCGCAGTTTGGGGGTGTGAGCTGGGGACTCACCAGACCTGGGAGAAGGGTCCCCTTGGCCACATTTTATTCCTACTACTCCTAGACAAGAGAAATCCAAGTAATGATTGAAACAGGGAGTTTTGATGATGGGAACAGCTTTGGCTGCCTCCCCTCGGGAACGTGGCCAATGTTTATGCTCCTCCCTTGCTTTCTGTAACAGATGGTGTGAGCCTCAAAATGATTGAAGACCTGAAGGCCATGATTGACAACATCTCTCAGGAGGTTGCTCTGCTGAAAGAGAAGCAAGCTCTCCAGACAGGTAAAGGACTCACTGAAGAAGCTGCAGCTTTTGCTCTGGGAGAGGCGGTGCTTATAAAGCGATTGCAATTGTGTTTTGACAAGAGGTGCTGCAACAGGGAGACCATCACAAGGAGGGAGGTCGGGGGATCAAAGCAAACTGTGATCTTGCTGCAGTTCCTCCAGGCAGCTGAAGCTCCTTGAGCACTTAATGATGTAAATTGTGCAGGTATAGCCCCTTTATGTGCCGGAGCTTCCCATTTGTAATGTTGTGGTTATTTCTGTGACATGAAGCCAGATGTTCCTATTCCTTTAGAAGTTAGAGGGATGGGTAACGGATCAGTCCGTGCTTTAGTCAAAGGTAGCTCACTCTTTTGTCTGAACTCTGCTGAACTGGTGACCTGGTCTCTCATACATACCATGGTATTCCCCAGGGGACCTCACCGGAGGTCAGGCCCACTGTGCTTCACTGAACATACACAAGGGAACAGTCTCAAAATATCCATCTTCCAGCCAAACTCTGTCATTACTCTGTGCATACTCTACTAATATCAGTAAGAGAGGGATTTGCAGAACATGAAATTAGATGAAAATGCAAGTTAAGGAGAATTTTCTCCTAGAAAGAAAAAGAGCCCAAGCAAAATCAAGGCTTTAGATCCAAGCTCACATTCATTGGTTTGGAGATTAAGGCATGGCTCTGATTAGCGATTGTTTGGCTGGAGTGCCCTGCACTTGCTGGGCTTAAAGCTTAAAAAAATGGTAATAAATTGCTATTCTTAACAAGAAAATCAGAGGCAAGTGGAAATTTCCTCTCAAGACCTCAAGCTCTGCAAACATAACACTTCTGATCAAAGCCAATTAAACCAGACATCTTTCTTATGCTTGTTTAATTAAGGTGATTGAATTGAAATCACAGACTTTTTGTCCAAAATGCTCCAATTACCTGGCAGTGCCACAACCAACCTTGCCTCAAAAACTGGTTGAGGAAGCATAGCTGGGGAGGAGCGAGTCCAGGGAAGGAACCAGAGGATGTGATTCTGTTCCAGCAGAGTCCATGACAGCAGCAGGGGCACCCTGAGGCCCCTCTTTCCTGACAGTTTGCGGAGGGGGGGGCACAACCCTGCAGCCATGCCCTGCGTAGGAGGATGCCTGTTCTGCCGAAGGTCTGACAAATGACATTTCTATCTTGGCCACTGCATTATGTTTTTCAATATCTAAAAGGCGGGGGCAAGAGGATGGGGACAAAGTCTTCAGTATTGTCCAGTGACAGGACAAGAGGTAACAGGCACAAACTGAAACATGGGACATTCCGTCTGAACAGGGAGAAAAACTTCTTTCCCATGAGGGTGCCAGAGCCTGGACCAAGCTACCCAGGGAGGTTGTGGAGGCTCCTTCTCTGGAGAGATTTCAGATGCACCTGGACAATGTGATCCTGGGCTCCCTGCTCTGGGTGACCCTGCTGGAGCAGGGGGGTTGAACCAGATGATGTCCAGAGATCCCTTCCCACCCCCACCATGCTGGTATTCTGCAGGGTGCTGCTGCTGCTTCTTCCTAGACACCCTCTTTAAAAAACAATTCTCTTTGTCTTTTTGTTTTGTGTGTTAACGTCTCAGTTTGCCTGAAAGGCACCAAAATTCACCTAAAATGCTTTCTCGCATTTCCGGAGACCAAGACCTACCATGAGGCCAGTGAAAACTGCATCTCCCAGGGTGGCACCCTCAGCACCCCCCAGACCGGGGACGAGAACGACGCTCTCTATGAATACATGCGCAAGAGCATCGGCTCCGAGGTGGAGATCTGGCTGGGCCTCAATGACATGGCAGCAGAGGGCAAGTGGGTCGACATGACGGGTGGCCCCATCCGCTACAAGAACTGGGAGACCGAAATCACCACCCAGCCCGACGGCGGCAAGCTGGAAAATTGCGCAGCTTTGTCGGGGGCTGCCATTGGCAAGTGGTTCGACAAGAGGTGCAGAGACCAGCTGCCCTATGTCTGCCAGTTCATGATCGTGTAGTGGCATGGGGGCTGCCCCTGCCCACCACCCAGGTCTTGCCCCTTGTCAGCAGGATTATAAAGCTATAGGCATGTGTACATGTGCACACGCGTGTTCCCCTAGAGTTCCTCTCCACAGAGAACCCTCACTGCTGGGTTAGAGCTTTAGAGCATTTCGTTTGGCCATGTCCAGCCCTAGGAGCAGCTGCAGCATTCTCACTAAGGCACAGTTGATAGGTATATATTTTTTTTTTTCCCACACAGGGAATTTATTAAGACAGCAGGGTTGTTTCAGCAGAGAACCAGGGCAGCAGCCCTGCCTGGCAGTCAGCCCCCTGCAGTGGCCTTTCCCCTCTTGCTCCACTTTGCTGGCACACCAGCATAGCTTTTTCCTGCTCTCTCCTGGTTTGCTCCCCCATAAGACTCAGCAGCCAGCTCCTGGAGGACAGTTGCTCCTCCCAGCACCCGGTTCAGGCTGGTGGGGATCAGGGCCCTGTCTCAATGAGTTACTCCTGCTTTGCACTAAGAGATACAATGGGGATTACGTGTTAAGGACCAGCTGCTAAATGTGCTGTCCAACTGCTCTGGTACTTGCATTAAAAAATCAGCAAGTACCAGGCATTTGTTGACCTACCCAGATGGCAGGTTTCCTTTCCAGAAGCTTTCCCCTGCTCAAGTGGTCCTCTTCTCACCAGCCTAAAGCCTGTTTCACAACTTTCAATGAGAAATCTTTTATAAAAAAGCCCAAACAGAAGCTTTATTTATGCTCCAGCATCATGGGGGGAAGCAAGGCTAACTGCCAGCAGAGTCAGTCAGATCTGCTCTTGGCAATGGGAAGTATTAGGTAAATTACAAGCACCAAGAGCTTAGGGAATGTGCTATAATGTTAAAATCAACTGTGCATTGAAAACAAACACCAGTACAACTCACTTCAGCAGCTTTAGGAATCCTCTGATGTGTTTAATGGAAACCCAGTTGAAATAGTCCAGGCTTTGTTGGACCAAGCAGAGTCCTCAGCAAATATAAATGTGCTGTCAATTTTTGCTGATAAAAGGTTTAAAGAAAAAATAAAATAAATGGAAATAAACAGCAACAATGGGAAGGAAGTGCAGGCCACCCCCCCAGCTTAATGAAGCTTTGCTGGCTGTTGGCTACTGGTTCTTTGCAGTCCAGTGCTCAGTAACAACCCCTCCAGTTCAGGCCTTCTCCCCTGCCTGGCCAGGTTGGGGATGTCAGGAGATGATACTCTGGGGGAACCTCCAGGAAAGATATTTCAGTTAGCGATTTGTTTAAAAATGGCACAATAGTGAGTCCTCCAAGACATCAAGTGGGAGTCAACTGGAGGGATTCAACTATACCCACACAGAGCACACACTTGAGTGGCTGCCACCATTGCTAAACTCTCCGCTGTTCAATAAAATACAAAATAAATACAAATATATAGCTTGCTGAAGGAATGGCGTTGTGTCAGTGTGCATGGAGTGCTTTCTTCTCCCCGTAGATCATCTCAGAGCAACTCCGGGGATCTGTCAGAGGGTCAGAGAGAGCACAGGCAGAAGGGAAAAGCAGCTCATTATACCAGCAAACTACACTCTCTAGAACCCCCTTCTATAATGAAGGGCAAGGTTGCAACAGCCAGACAGCAAAGTACTTGAGGCTGAGGTGGGGTGGTTTTTTCATTTGGTTGGGTTTGGGGTTTTGTGTGTGTGTTTTGGGTTTTTGTTTGGTTTGTTTTTTTAATTGTCACAACTTTCCCATGATGGAAAGGGAACTGGAGTTGGTGCCTGAACTCTTTAAACATACTAAAATAAGCACGACGACGGTCAACCTTAGACTGTAAACAACTGTAAACTAAAGTTTATGCTGGCAAACAAAAAGTTGAGTTAAAACAGAACAAATAAAAACACAAGTCAACAAGTATCATATTCTTCTTCCAAAGATCAAGAGGCTGTGAACAACAGCCCAGCCTCCGTGACATTTTCTTCCATTGGTTGGAAAGAGTGTGAGCTAAAAAATTTTATCTAAACAACTGCAGAAACCAAGCTAGAGAAATTCTCTTACAGCCTTTTCATTCCTGTTCAGCAGAAGTGAGAAACATGGAGCAGGCAAATGCACAACAGGACTACTCTGATAAAAAAAATGCGCTGTGGCAATTCAGTTACCTGAGAAAAACAGATCTCAGTATTGCAGAAATCTTCTTAAATTCTCCAATGGCATTAAAATGACCCAGCACACTTTGAAATAGTTCTTTGTTAAAAGTGATAAACACAAGCAGGAAAATACCTGAAACAATTAAAAGGTACTTTTAGCTGACACATGGTTCACTATATACACGTACAGAAAACTGAGTCAGATATGATATTATGTTAATTTTATAGTGGAATGGAATACACAGTTAAATACACTGTTCAATACGCATACTTGACCATACAGTCAATCCATCTGAGTTAACAACGGAAGAAATCCACCTTTTTATTTTTAAATGTAAACAGTAAGTTTTCTGCTAAAGACATTTCCATTTTAGCCATCACTATATGTTTACGTCACTTTGTGCAATGCTGTCTGGAAGTTTTATGGCCCCTCTGTGTATCTCTAGCCAAGAAATAGCCACACTAAGGCACTAGGAGATAAATTCTTGAGTCACGGAGTCTAATGCGGCAGGAAAAATCAGAACTGTCCTCAGCAGCTGCCCACCTGGGCAAGCCCCATATGTGTACAGAAAAAGTGACTTCATCCACATACCCATAAGTCCTCTGCACAAAGAGCTGACCCTCTCCTTTAAAAGGCACAGAAACTGAGGGGTGTGACAGCCACATCACTTAAAAATGAGACATTAATTTGAAACGCACCTCGTGACATCAGGTAAAGTCACCTGAAGTCCCACTAGAAATCAAGAGCTGTCTCCACCATCATTTCAACAGCATTGTTAAATTCAGACTGATTTAAAAAAAAAACCAACAACAAAACAAACAAACAAACAAACAAACCAAAAACAAAAGCACATACCACCAAAAAAAAAAACCAAACCGAAACAATAGAAAACTAAGCTTTCATTAAGGACTGACTCATTCATTACATTTCAGATAAACCACTTGGTGGAAACAACCCCTTTTTAAAATCCTCATTTAATAGCTGTCTCAAACAGGTGGAGTGAAAGCATGGGCCAGCAGCTGGGTGACCACCTCATTATCTCTTCACTGAATCCTTACTCTAACGGGAACCAAAAAGCACAAGATACTGTTAAAATGTGAATGCTGCAGGCACCTGAACAGAAGCACCTATTGGTTTAGACTTTTGAAACTTTGAAAGAAAATACAGCCTTTGGTGTAGGCTCGGGCAGTATAACCACATCCACTGGCAATGAGAGAAAACCTGTAACTACTGAGACGGAAGAGCTCAAGCTCAAGTGTTTGTGCTGATTTCCATGCAGGGAGCTCTTCCACCACACCTACATAGCCACCAGCATGATAAATATGGTGAGTTTTCCAGCATCAAGTGGTGGGGATGACAGTGGGTGTCCCCTCCTTCACTGAGGCATTAGCAGGTCACTCGGGCATCTGCAACCCAGGGCTGCCGCGAGGTGGTAATGTAGACATCTTCCCAGAGGTGCCAACCAACGCTCAGGAACAAAGGACTTGAGAGGACGAAATATTGGACAAAACACTCTCCCCACTCCAGTGATTGCCATGGTTTTAAGCTGGCAACCAGGAATTAATTTTCCTGATGTCGTCATAATAAAAAGCAGCAGTGTACCTTTTGCTGCCTGTTCCAGCACCAGCAATGTGTGGGGTCTGGAGTGTCTCAACTGGTTTGGAGTTTGCCAGATGTCCACTGTAAAACTGAAAGCTATCAACAGCTAAAGTTTAAAAAAAAACAAAACACACACAAAACAAAACTTCAAAATGCATTTAAAAAGAACACTCTTTTTCAGTTTTTTCCCCTAGACTCCTGTCCTTACACATGTATTTCCAAAGGAAACTGTTATACCTGGTATAAAAATCACTCTGTTAAACCCTCTTGTTCCTTATCTTCCAGCAAGGACATGCTCATACCTCCATTATTCTTTTCATTTTTATCTCCACTGTCCTCTGATTGCTCTGATTTCTGATGAGCAAATGTGTAGGTGTCATGGTCCGTGTCCGTCACTGGTGGAGGTTCCTCGGTGTCAGAACAACGTTTAATGTCTTTTCTGAAGGAGAATGGAGGGGGAGAAGGTGGCAAACTCCCAACGGGTCCATCAAAAGGCCGGTACACATCAACTTCTGGAGCAACTGAGCCGTTGGATTCCTTCAGCAAGTGCCCATAGACCATGGCATCATCAATAACTGCATAGACATGAGACTCATTGTTTTTCCTCCCTTTTGGGAACAAGCCTTGTTTCCCAGGCACCTGGGTATTCACATTAGTGTTGTACACTCCCACCATGGGATTCTGGCTTTTCTTCTTCCTGTTAGAGTTCAAATTGTTGAAATTACATATAATCGTCTCATCTCCCAAGGAACAAGCAGCAGGACAAGAGGAAACAGCCTCATGTTGTGCCAGGGGAGACTCAGGTTGGACATGAGGAAAAATTTTTATCCCACAAGGGTTGTCAAGGCCTGGCCCAGGCTGACCAAGGCACTGGTAGAGTCCCCATCCCTGGAGGGATTTCAAAGCCATGGAGATGTGGTGCTGAGGGACATGGTTTAGTGGGGACCTAGCAGTGCTGAGGTAAAGACTGGACTCCATAATTTTAAGAGGTCTCTTCCAGCCAAAGTGATTCTATGGTGACTTCACACCCTGCTGAAGTGCATGAGTAATGCCATGCACATTTGCTTTGCACAACCTAGTTCCCTCCCCAGTGGCTCATTTCATAGAAAAGTGCTCCCACTTAATGTGCAAACTCCAGGAGAAGCTGCTGGAGGCTGTGTAGATGAAAGATGGCTCCTAGTACATCTGGGTGAGTTTACAGCGTGTTCGAACAAAGCCCCATCTGAAGTCACACATGCAGCAGCCACATTCATTATGATTTCATTCCACACGAACTCCTGATGAAGTCCAATCTACACCTCACTGTGGAGCGAGAAGCCTGTACTTCTCACCAAGCCTGACACAGTGAACCAGGTCATCTCCAAGCCTGTGCTTGTGCCAAGGCGGTCAGTGCACCATGGACTGAAGACACGTGACTTGAGGAGTGCTAACTCTACTTTCAGTCAATTTAGAGTAACACAGTGCTCCTGGAGTTGAACAGCTTCCACCGCTGTTGCCTGCCTTATGCCTCAGCTCCAGGAATCCACATCAACAAGCTAAACAGAAGGCCCAGTAGTTCCCTCAGGACACCTTCTTGAACTGCTGAAGTTACACATGCAAATTATGAACTTACTTTTTCCTAACACAGCACACGGTCAGGCCAACAGCCACAAGAACTCCAGCGCTGGCCACCACAGCAAGTATCACTCCTAGGTCTGCAAGCAGACAAGGTACAAGGACACTGAGCAAGAAAAACATAACATCCAGCTTTCTCCTAAAAGCCATCAGGGTTTGAACCTCCTCAAGAGTTTGTAAGTGCACCAGCTGCCTGCAGAGCAGGTTTTTCAGAGCCACGCTTAGGGTAACTCAAACCATTTCCAAGAGTTCAGAGGCCAAATAACAACAAACTCCTCCTTCTAGCAGTGGAGCATGGCCAAAAAATTTAACCAACCCCAACTCCAAGAGGCCCATATAGCTCATGCACTGCTAAACTCATCCACAGCATCTCACATGCCTCTGGCTGAATACCCAAGAGAGACAAAAAGAGCAAAGAGATGCAGAAGGATTCAAGAAAATAAATGGTTAAATTTCACCAGCTTCCGCTCAGAAATACACAAGTTGTGTTGACCTTGGGTTTCCCAAAAGCCATAAAATCAATCAGAAATTCTATGTGTTACCTAAGAAGAAAAAAAAAAGTACTGCGTGTTTTAGAAGGTATATGTGACAAAAAAAAAATCTCCAAAAAACTTCTTCCTTCTCAGCCTCTAGAAGTACTCAGCTGTAACTCCTGGAGGTTTCTGAAGGAGTATTTTCTGAAGGCAGGGATCTCATAACACTCCCACCCACGGTGGATCAGCACCCATCATTGTCGGCCCAAGGGAATGCAAAGCAAACCACCACAACCTTGCAGGACCCACCTGTCTGCTTGTCAGCAAAAGTCACCCAGAACTGCAAAGTCAGCTGCTTCTTATCCACAGGTTTACAGTTGGAGATGTTGACCCAGAAGTCATGGTACATATTTCTGGGTCCAGGCAGAAGCTCATCCTCCCGGCGCACGGTTTCCTCTGCCCCTGGTGCCTCTTCCTTGATGTTGACATAGGCCCGGCCTGTCTCACAAGCAATGCCCATGCGGTCCTTGGAGAACCCAATGCGGCCAACTCGCTTGCTGGGCACAGAGATGTACCAGGAGATGGAGACATAAGGAGGTAGGCCATATGGCCAGTTGGGAGTCTGCAAGTAAAGTTTAGCTTTGGGGCCTGGGCTCACAGTGAAACTGCACTCATCTGTAGCAGCAGAAAAGAACAAAGGAAGCAAAACCTTTGAATAACTTCTGGTTTTTTAAAGTTTTGGCTTTCAGCATGTTTGGTCTTTCTTGGTATTAAAAAAGTATCACTTAGACCCGTGACCAACCAATTTACACTGTCAACTGTGTGTCATTACCAGCCTAACATCTCTTCCATATCAGTTACTATCACAATGAGCACAGATACAGCTGCAGAATTTCCCACAGCCAACTATCTACCACCTGGAGTACACAGCTCCTTCCTTCTTCCAAGAATAAGCCATCTTTTTGACTCAGATAAAGATCAGCCTAGATCAGCTCCAGGACTGGGCTGTAAAGAAGTGAACTCTTATTTCTGTTTACCCATCTGTGCTCTAACAAACGCGTTGAGATCCAGCAGTGTACAGCAAAGGAGTACAAACCACCACCTTACCTTTAATATGTGGCACAAAAGACATTTTCAGATCCTGATGGTTGGACTCGTTGAGGAATCCTTTACCAAATGTTTTTAAGGATATGGTGATATTATTTCTCATTTGAATCTTCTCAATGGCTCCACCAGGACAGAACACACCGACATTCAGCTCTGTCACTGGTGTGGCACTGACAATGCCGTAGCTATAGCTTGTGTTGCACCTCTGCTCCGGGACGTGTTGCTGAAGTTTCAAGGACGGAGATGTAATTTCTATGTTGAGCAGATCAGGAGCTGAGAGCTTCCAAATAAACATATGCAGTCGAATCGGCAACTGGGTAATAGCCTTGGGCACTGAGAGGGAATAGATCTTCCTCTGACACCACCGAGGATCAACACAGCCTGCAATTGCCAAAACAAGGCCCAAAGGTTGTATTTTTCTTACAAATATCTAGAAAAAACACATTTTCCTGCATAGCAGAGCGAGTTCACAAACACACAGTACTGTCAGGTTTGTGTTACAAACCAAGAGAAGGAACTGCCCTCTTAGTAACCTATACCCAAGCATGTGTCATTTGTATTGAAAGAGCTTTCCTTCAAAGGGTGCAGGACACCAAAGAAACCAACACACACAAACATATTCCAAATCCATCACTCTAGATACTCCCTTTGCTGTATCACTTGCTGATGGGGATGGTGTTGCAGACCAGCCAACATCCAGGTACATATTTTAAAACTCTTTCTTCAATGGGAATTGAAAGCACTTGGGAAAATCCTAACACCAAGGGGACACATCAGTGGCATGAGACACACTCCTGATAGCAACCTTGGTCCTGCATTTTCTTTATGGCTCTCCTGCTCAATTTCCATATTTTGCAGCTTTCAGTGAGAAGATTCTCAGGTGCCATTTTCTGTCCTTTCCCTTACAGGAACAGCTAAGCAGTTTCCATTTTTAAAGGCAGAATGACATAGTGAACAAGGTCATCTCCAGATTCACTGTACCCATCTCCCAGCTGGACAATGCCTGGTTTCCATCCAAACTATTTAAAGCCCAAGTGAGACCGAAGGTTTGGCTGACCACTGGGGAAAAGGACACAAAACCATACCCTAGGAAACAGCCTCAAGCCCCTTTTGCCATACTTATGCCTTTTTCAGCTGTGATCCTCAGGCGTGACAAGTCCTTGCACAGAAAGGAGATCTTGTAGATGGCACCGGACACCAAAGTCAAGATGCGGTCACAGGAGCGAGGATCCTTGCAGATGAGGCACATCGGGTCAGACATGAGTGGGGTGCGGCCAGGCCACCCTTCGAAGTGTATCGTTACTGTCATGTTCCTCTCCTTGCTCAAGTCAACCAAATGGGTGACATCTGCAATAAAAAGCATTCTACAGCCATTACTGCCCAGAAGCATGGGGTGAAGCAGAACTCCCTGCAAGGAAGGAGACACAAGGCACGTGTCTGGTGTTAAAGAAAGCAACCTCATCTAGTGGAAGGTGTCCCTGGTTGGAACTAGATTTTTAAAAAAATGCCAGAGGTCAAATAGACTTCTCCAAGTCACTGGCACAGCCAACACAGAATTTGGAATTTCTGCCACAAGGTTCCTCCTCCAGACTGTTTCTTTTGCAGCAGTTGAGCACAGGGAGGGTTAGATCAAGAAGTTATTTTGGCTTAAAAAGCTGCATTTTCCTCTTATTTAATGACAAGTACCACAGCCAGCTGTGGACCACCTAAATGTTTAGGAAGCTTTGAGAACATGCAGACACCAATGCATGTTTAGAAACAGCCATGTTTAACTTGCACACTGCAAATGCTTTTTTGGGGTGTTTCTTTGTTTATTATTATTATTCTTTTGTGGGTTGTTTTATTTGTTTGTTGGGTTTGGGGTTTTTTTAAGTAAAAGCTTCAATATTGTCCCAAGGGCTGAATTAGAAGCTTTGATGGAACTTATATTACTACAAAATCACTCATGAAATCCTACAAAATCCCGAGAAGCCACTATTGTCTCTTAAATCCAAGCAGTTTATTACTTGCATTTCACTCAATAAATGACAACCTGGCTTTTATTTTTTAGCTGATTATCAGCTTCTCTACTGGTCATAAATATATTAACATTCTTCTTTGCTTTCCAAAGTAGAAGGGAGATTAAGCTGATTAACTGAACGCAATGTTTTGATTCTGTCTAGCTCCAAGATGCAGCCCACAATAAATGCAAGCAAGCATGTGGTGACCAACAATTTCAGGAGGATTCGCTCTTTGTCAATGGAGCCAGGCTGGACAGACAAGGACTGAGAATTACAGCAGTGAGATGCTACAGACCTTTCCTGAATCTGTGACTCCAATGTACAGGCCATTTAAACTTTACTCCTTCTACAGTGACGCAGAAAGCCTCCAAGTAGCGCCTGCTGCTGCAGTCGTAGCCCAGAGTGTGGACTTTCCTCCACCTGATCCTCTGCAGCAAGGAGGTGATTGATTATTAACCTTGATTATAAAGCTCTACCATGACTCAAGAGCAGAGCTGAGGAATCAGAGGATAAATCATGAACTCCATAGCTCATTACCTAGCCAGATCTTTTATTTCTCCTTTTAGATAAATGCTCTGTTATTTTACAAGTCATTGCATTAAGCTAGTTTGAATCTGGGGCAAGAAAATAGGAGGAAAAAAATAATTCCAGAGGATGGGGCCAGACTCTTGTCAGCAGTGCCCATAGACAGAACAAGGGGCACAAACTAGAACCCAGGAGGTTTCATCTGAACTGGAGGAAAAACTTCTTTCCTGTGAGGGTGTCAGAGCCTGGCCCAGGCTGCCCAAAAGAGGTTGTGGAGTCTCCTTCTCTGGAGAGATTCCAAACTCACCTGGAAAATGCGATCCTGTGCCTCCGATCTGGATGACCCTGCTGGAGCAGGGAGCTTGGACGAGATGATCTCCAACCCTAGTCCCTGCCAACCCCCACCATACTCGGATTCTGTGTGATTCTGTACTTACTCTCATCAACCTGTGGGTGCTGAACAATGACTTGGAAGAGCAAGCGGAGAACGCCTGGGTTCTGGGCATCCTGGTCACAGCCCTGCAGGGACAGGTTGAAACTGCCAGCAATATTGGCAGGCTGGCTGTCGCTCAGCTTGAACACCTCTGGATTGCTGGGGGAGCCAGGGATGTAGTACTCCACCCTCTCCTCTTTCCTTTCACAGTTGGAGAGGCTGTAGTTGTGGAAAAAGACACTTGCTCTCATGTTAGAGGGAACCACGAACTGCCATGTCATAAGCTCATCTTCTGGGAAGCCCAGTGGGTAGTTTGGGGACATCAGGGTGATTGAAGACTCCCCCTTCAAAATGGATTCAATAATGCATAACCCTAAAATGGGAGGGAAAAAAACCCATACAAAACATTAATGAATGTTTCATTAATGAAGGCACACTGGCATATCCAGCACCCTGGCAGCACAGTATTTGCTTCTTAACAGCAAGATCATCGACTTCAGCTACAGGTTAGGTTGTTACAAATTCCTCAGACTAAAACATACTTGAATTGATGCTTTGTCTTCAATTACAGAAAGGGTTAGGGTTAGGATACATGAACACTGCCTTTTCAGTTTAGTGGGCTCGTCTTTCAAGCATGTGGGCAAAGGAGCTTTGATTTTTTTTTTTTTTGAAAGATCCTAGCTCCTACTTCTGCTCCTGGCTTTGCAAGAGCAGACACGCAATCAGACAAACGCTTCTGCTTTGCTGGATTTCAGGAAACAAAAGATAGGAGCTTTTATACCAGCACAGAGCTCTCTGTCCAGAAACCTTCCAATCTAACAAGAGCACACCAGCAGAGCTACAAATACACATGATAAAATACGCATGTGAGCCACAGAGGCTAAAACACTTCATGCCTGGAAGGGTCTTGTCAGCATGAAGCTGGCTGCACAGAGATGATGGTCCCGCTCTAGGACTCCAGCAGTGATGTGCAACTGCGAGGGATGTTGGGAGTTACAAAAACCTCATATTCTATAAGGTCAAGCCTGGACCGGGTTCTTTTTGTAACGGACAGCAGCAACTGCAGAACTCAAGTACCTCACCTCCCAGAGAGGGTCTGTTATGAGATCACAAAGTAACCCCCTGATTGCTATATAATACTCTAGATATTTTAAAGATATTATTACACAACATTCTCTGTTACTGGGCAGGTTGAAACACAGAGCTGTATTTAGGTAGCCTCATGTGCCTTCCAGCCACTGCTTCCCCTTTTCCCATCTTCCTCTCCTGAGAGAGGCACTGGTTTGAGGCTCCTGAAGTTAAGGCAACTTTATTTAAAAATAAGCAAACCCAACTACACACTGCAACCAGTAACTAACTCACTTGGCTCACTGTAATTATGCTGTCTAGTCTCACCTCGCTGAAAACACCAAAACAACAAGTCCCTCAGCTGCTCCTCACAAGACTTGTGATCCTTGTAACCCAGCTTTCTTGCCCTTCTCTGGACACACTCCAGCACCTCAATATCCAGCCTGGAGTGAGGGGTCCAAAACTGAACCCAGGATTAGAAAGATGCAGTGGAAGGGAGTTAGAGACAGCAGTGCCAAAACTAGGTCACCTTAGAAGAAAGGTTTAAATAATTGTGCCATAATCTACACGAGGCAATTGCAGGTGAGGAAATACTACTAAGTACTTACGTTTTATGGAAGCCCTGTTAGTTATGTTGAAGCCCGAGGTGGTGACAGGAGAGTCCCAGGGGAGGTGCAGGGACATGACAACTCCTCCCAGCAGCTTGACACGAGACACGGAGCCGTTCCTGCAGAAGGTGCCAATGTTGACCGTAGCTGTATCAATACAGCTGTTGATGTTGTAACTAATGAAATCTGGGCACGTCTCTCCTGGTTCGACCTGTCTCAGTAATGGGGTAGAAAATTTCAATTCAAGTCCAGCCTTTGTACTCGCCTTCACGTCCCAGATGAAAGTCCTGTTCAGGCGAGGTAGCCCCGGTGGGTAAAGACGAACCTCTCCAAAGGGACAGGGGCCTAACACACAGTCTAAATGCAGAGAGAGAACAGACACAACACACTCTGAGAAGCATTCAAGTAAACAAGGAGTTTGACACTTTCCTCTTCATTGTTATTTTCACAATTTTTAGGCTGTACTTTGAAATGCATTTGAAGACACTCCTACACCCCAGTCACATTCCACCTCTCAATGGGACTCGTAGCCCAGAGTAGACAGAATAAACCTGCTTTAGTCAGGCTGTCTAACAGAAGGGATTCATTGTCTCTATTATTCCCACCTTGCTTGTTGAAGAATTTAAAAGATATTTAGTGAACAGAGCAGAATGCTGAATGAGCAGAAGGGAGAAATGCAAGGTCAGGACAGCTAGAAACCAGGGACCTAGTGATCCCATCATTTTATCCCATCTAGCTCAGAGAAATCATCTTTAAATTTTTCACTGCTTGCCATGAACTGCATCGTCATTTCCTTGATGAACAACCCGGGTCCCAGATTTTGCAGAAGTGATGAATAATAACAAGTACCACTCCAAGATTCTGCAGGGAGAACTTAGAAAACTTTTCTCTGAAAAATATAAATAACTGGCATTTCAAGTTGGACACTAAAAATGACTTGAATCTATGTCTAGGCTCCAACTTAAAAGAAGAAATATCACGAGGGCAAACAACACTGCCAAATTTTTGGTTTCTTGACTTCAATAATTATTAAATATAATAACCAATCAATAAGCATTAAAATAAGGAAACACATGCATGTCTTCAATGTTTCTGTTGACCTTATAAACATAAGCAAGTCATTCAACAAATAATATGGGTAATATATAATTAGCAGTGCTTTTGACAGGAAATAAGTTTCTTTGATGGGTGGGAAAAGGGAAGGTCGCAAGGAATTGATGCAACAAGCCACCATTTAACTTTCTGAAACAGCCAAGTTAACATTAATTCTGCCAGCCTTAATACATTCTTAACGTGCATAGTTTCGGTAATTCAAGGTTATTTATGTGTTCAAAGATCAGTTCTTACCCAAGAACAGGAAAAAAAGTATGGGGTTTTACTGGAGATAAATCACCACTGAGTGAATAATGAAAAGTCTATATCTTACCAATGTTTTTCTGAATTTCCATGATGAAATACTTCTCCGGAGTACTACAACTGAAGGTAAAAGTCACGTTCTCCCCAGGCTTTATCTTGAGTTCAGACCTGATGACATTTTTAACCCAAATCCAACAGCTTAACGAAACACCAGGTCTCGGTTTAATCATAACTGTGATGTTGTCCACTGCACGGAGAGAGACTGTAAAGGAAGCTAAGAAAGAAGGGAGGGGTTTTGTTGTTTTGTATTTAGCACATGAGTATCACCAGTCTCCCCAAACATCCCCACAGATGCCACATCATCAGAAGGAATACTTGCATCCACATTCTCATAAGTCTCTGGTGTTGGACAGAAGACACCTCTGCTCTTCCAGTCCAGCACAGACGATGCAGAAATTAGTGTAGGACCAGCTGAGATTCACTGGTGTTATTTATTTCACATTTAGAAAGTAGCTCAGCTATTCCTTTCTAATTTCTGTTGTCCCAATTAGATTGGCCCAGGGACTGAGCAGTTGGCATGGGCTGCCATCCTTCCCTGACACTGGGAACACAGCAGCTCCAGGTTTGCAAACACCGGGCATTAAAAATCTCACTGATAATGGGAGAAGAGCAGAAGAGTACATTCAGAGATACTTCATTGTGCTTTTATTTGAGTTTTGCTGGTCCTGAGCCATTTTCCAGCTTTTCTACAAAATGTTGGAGACTAAAGACTTGAAACTGCCTTACCTATTTGCCTTGGGGATCAAAGGCTTTAAATAAGTATCTCAAACACCACGAGGCTTGCCAAATTTCTGCACATATGAGAAAGGGAAACTAACGCATAGTTTTAGGATGAGCGAGAAGAAGTAAAGATAACACCATTATTATCTTTCAGCCTCGTTATACCATTGCTGGATTAGGGGAAGGAATCAGGCATGGACAGCTCTGATAAAAATGAGGAGGGCGGTTAAAGGTCTGCCAAGCACCTACAGAGCATGCGCAAGAGACTGGGGTCAAAAGTTTAGCTGTGAGGAAGACGTCTTGCTTCACCCTCAAGACCCCTGACGACCACCACCAAAAAATACTGCGCCTGCTCAAAGTAGAGGAGACCTCATCTGCATGTGAAGCAGGGATAGATAATGCCTATGTATAGGCACATTACAAAACCTACTGAATATTAAATGTTTAACTATAAAAAGCTGCACGAGACTGCCCGAGGCACGCACGTTTGTGGTGGGGTGACCCCCCGTGCATCTGGCGCCGAATAAACAACCTACTGTACAACTGTCCTGGTTGTGGAGTCTGATTTCTGCAAGTCACATACGAGTTCACCAACCCCCTAACACCATTAGCAAGACCCTTCTCACCGAGTAACTTTCCTGCAGCTTTTAAGGGACAGGACAATCCTCTGACCCTACAACAAATGCCCTCGTCTCTTCCAATGGCCGGCACTACTCGACACCTCCATGTCTGCCTTAGAAATGCTCCTGCAGACATTGTCAATATGGGTTTTTCTGACAGAAAAAAAAAAAAAACACATACAACAAAACCAAGAAAAGACTGCCACAGAAGCTAAGAACTGCCTTGTGCAATGACCTTCTAAGCACACATGGGACAATCACAGGGGCAATGTCCACAGGGTGGGGAAAAGAAGAAAGTAAAGCAAACCCAGCACCCAGGGCTGCTTCTCTTCCTCATTCTTTGGAAGGGATCTGTTTTCAGAAGAGAAAGTGAAACAACCACTTCCAGCCTAGCCTGGAGTTTTGTTTTTCACATCATTTGACCATGATGGTCATCATTTTTCTGATGTTTATGTCATTGGATATGAAGTGTCAATAGCATAATACCAATCAAAAGACAAAAGAGCCTTCTTTCTTGCATATGATAATTGTCACACCCACAGCTTAACTATTACTGAAAAGTCTGTTCCTGACTTCCTGGTCCAACAGCTACCACTGTTCCTCCTCCCACCCCTGGGAGAGCACAGCCTGGCCTGATGGAGAAATGCACCAGGGCCACCAACAGCCACCACCAGGGCACCAAATGCTGGTGTGTGGCTCCAAGACCACTTTTAGTAATGAAGATTCAGTTTAAACACAATCTCACGCACAAGACTAACTTGAAAACAAAACAAATACACACCCTGATCTGAAAAGAAGGAACAGTAATTCTCAACATTGTGAAAGGTGTTTTCAAATACGCAAAGCCTTCTTACATGGGTTAAAACAAAGCATCATCTTCTCCAGACCTCAAAAGACCTCACTTCTGCTGCCTGGGATTTTTGTGCCCCAACAATCTTTTTTTCAGACTTTATGACCATTCATTTGATCTTTCTGCACATCCTTGTCAGCTCAGATCACTTTCCAGCACAGATGTGGCCCACCCCTCAGCTTTCCAAATCAGGACCTGCCCCAAAATTGCAGAAGCACTGCAATGATCAATATACTGGAATCCCAGCAGGTAACAGGGATGCAGATCTATACCCAGGTAGGCTCAGCAAAACTGTCAGGACAGACACCCAACTAGATTACTGCGTAAACAGCTTGTGAAAATGAAACTCCACAGGTAATCATTTTGGCCAAGAAATAAGTGCCAAAGCTCATATTAGTAAGTACCAGTGTTATGAAGTCAACAGCACCAGCTGCTAAGGATGTGCTAAAATAAACTACATTGGACTATCAAAGCTCATTTTCATGGGAAAAAGGGAAAAAGGAAACATGCAGAAAGTATATCCTTTGACCTCAAAAAATCCCAACCCCCAAGCTATAGCCACGCACAATAGAGAGACTAATTGAAAAGTGCCTTTATTGCAGAGCTTTTATAAAGAGGAGTGAGTCTGCCCGTGACTCACGTTAATCGGCCTTTGTCTACGATTCCCAGCACATGCCTCTTTACTGGGATTACCAGTAACTGTCCAGATTTCCTGCAGAGGATTTTCCTCACCCCAGAAGCGCTGTGTGGGGATGACACACAGGATATCCGCGTCAACAAGAGGGAGCATCACCAATCTGCAGCTTCTCTCACATCTATCAACAATGAAATTGCTGCGCTAGAAGATGCCAGCAGTGAAGGCTCCAGCCCTGAGCCAGCTCACGTAGACACCCGAGCTCACCCAATTTTTTTCACCCTCTAAACAATAACAGTTTTGCAGCTTCCCTTGGCTATTTCTTCAATGCCCTGGTCTCAATCCGCACCTTCCCTGCTGCAACTGGATTTCGCTCATCCTTAGACTGCGCCTTTGCGACAGTTGTCTCACCTTTCAGTTGTCATCCCTTTCTCACTAGAGGAATGCAAACATGCCTTGGCTTGCTGGTTCTCAACAGCAGGAGTATTCCAAACCTTTCATCTATTTTACTACTCAGAGCTCTCCAACTTGAGTTACAAACAAATGGTAAAACAAGTCGGATCACTCCACAGAATTTAGCCTAAATTTATGTGCTGCCATTGCACCTGACACTAATCTCCTGTTTTTTAGTATGTTGACATAAATGTCAAAAGGACATTTTACCTGCAGAATCAGGAGATGCAATGTAGAAGACAGCTGGAGAGTAACACAGCCAGTGTCACAGAAAGTGTGCGTATGTACCCACAAGTGAAGGACTTGGCAGGACAACAGGTTTTATGGTTGTGTACGGTGCCTCGCTAAACAAAGCGGGAGGCAGAACAGAGTCCAACCAGTTTTGGCTAGAGGGCTGCATTTTATGGCAGCAATTTATCCATAAGGACCTATGGATTGTTTCACAGGACTTCACTGGATGGATTAAAATGATCAAAAAAGTCCCCATACAGACCAGGATACCAAAGCCCAAACAAAGCCAAAACCAAACAAAACCAAAAAAAACCCACCAAAAACAAAGAGTCACTAACAAAAAAATTCCCAGATGTTGATTTCTCCTGAAGTAACATACAAAAACTGCTGATTTACTCGTGGGCTTGTTCCACTAGAGCCATTTTCAGTAAAAAACAGTTGGATGGGACTGACTCAGACACCATTCACAAGCCCACAGCAGCTGGAGGAGATGAGACACTGCCCAAGACGAGTAGCAGCAATGCTCACTCCGGATATGAAGAAGCTGGATCCAAACCCCAGCACGGCCTGAGGGAGATCTGATGCCACACAACCCAACACACCTCTCTGTAGAACAGGCTCATCCACTGCAGCACTTTGTGCCTTCAGGACAGGGACAGCACTACAGCGTTTGCCTTTCACAGCATGTGGGCTCTCCTGGACAGCTCTTCTGAGCCCTTGCAGGGATGCTGTCCCACAAGCATACACATCTCCCACTGAGGTTGTCCTACCACACAGAATCTATTGCAAGGTCACAGCAAGATGATGGGAACTAAGGGGTACGACTTAACACAGTAACCCAGACAGCAGCTGAATGATTTCAGTTTCAAGCCATAGAAATTCCTCTCCCTGATCTAATGGACAGCCTCTGTGCAGCACCAGCAGGACACATTCAGAGAATCCATCCAAAACACCCTTTGCCCAGTGAGGGGACCTCAAGGCAGCCCCCTGCATGATGAGTATTGCAAGCTCCAGCATCCCCAACATGTGCCCCAATGGCTCAGCTAAGAGACACCAACTGCTGCACCCAGTCAATCATTTCCTCATCACCTCCAACACAATTCACAGCACCAGGGTAGCCACCCACATCTAAGGAGAGGACACCTGGGGGGAAGCATATCCATTCCTCAGCCACCACAGTACAGCCCCCTAATCTTCACTGATAGCCAGGATGGGGACGAGAAGCAGGCAAGATGTCACACATCCCCTTCTCCTCCTCATCAGGGAGGAAGGGAGGACACTTCTGGGGTAGCGATTTTATGAGCCATGCCAGCACAGTTCACCAGAGAAGGTCTGCCAGTACCGTGAAGGTCTGTCAGTACCCCAAGCCAACAAGATTGCTCAGTCAAAAGTTAACTCATTAATTTGTACCACCTAATAGAAATAAATAAATAATATTTAAAAACCCCTTCAGATTTAAAATAACTTTTTAAAAAAGTAATTATAAATGTCTGTACCCCTACCCCTTTCTCTAGACTCTTTCTGGAAGATAATTAATGTGCTCTTATAACGTGTAAAAGATACTTTTAAAAAAGACACTTTTTTCACCAGAAGTTGGAAAAAAAAGACCCCTCGGGATTTCGCAAGGTTGGCTTTAATTATGGAAAGGAGAAAGTTGACTCCGAGATGCCTTTTCTTAATTGTTATTTTACAGATAGGATGTTTTGTGGCTTCTGTAGAAGCAAGACACAGAGCTCAGTAAATGCTGTGTCCAAGCTGAGAGCAAGCTCGCCTACAACAGACATGGCATACAATACATGGGTCGTCTTGACCAGAAAACATTGCACAAGCATGAGGAACATTTCCATCAAAGGGGCTTCCACAGTTTTATCCCTACCTTGATGCAAGCCAGCCAGAGGACAGATCTGAAAGCCAGAGGACAGATCTGGGAGCATGTGTGAGCAATGATTTGGTGTTGGCTCCAGTTAATGAAGGTGGAAAAGCGCATTTCACAACCAGGGGTCCCTCCCATGCCAAACATCCTGCCAACAGCTCTTTGTCTCTCACTTCTGAGGAAGTTCAGATCAACCCTTTCCACCCCTTGCAGTTTGCTGTTTCTTTGTGCTCATCTCTCAGCTCCACCCAAGGACCCAGAAAAGACAGGGCCAACTCCAAAATGCCAGCATGATTGTACCTCTAAAAATAAGTTTGCTCCGACAAGAAATAACCACGCTCCCTTTGCCCCACAAGAAATCAAAAGGCACAGCTCTGAGCTGGCTGACCCTCAGCACTGAGGATGGTGTTTAAAAAGTGGAACAGGCAAAGGTGAGACTTTTCCCCCACATTATAGGGGATAGGTAAAAGAAATAATGTTTCCTCACACACTAGACATTACTAACATAAGCAAAATACATTTCTACAAGATATTATGGCACAATTCTTCAGCTGCCTCTTCCTGATGTTTGTCCAGGAGGTCCCATCAATACTATCTACACTGGGCAGGTTCAGCTGCAGGCAGTGAACCATCATCTCCGTCACCAGCTAACAGAAAAACACAAGGTTCTGCTCTGACATAGCAGCCAGCAGACAACAGATTACTAAGCGCAGCACAACCCATGTCCCTTCCTTCATGCCCTGGTGGCACAAGCAAATGGTGAGCAACAGGAATCTGCACCGTAACACCTCTGCCAGACTAGGCAAGTGTTCAAGATGAGAGATGGTGATGAGGTTCCAGCAGCTGGACCATCAAAAGTCACCAGGTTCTCTACAGGAGCTGGGTAATGGTTTGGCTCCAACAAATCAAACCATGCTGCAGGGGACAGGTTGTCTGCTCCAGAGCTGAAGTTTGACAGGGGTACCTGAGCAGCACCAGCAAGACGGCTAATGTCCCAGAAATCATGGGAAGTGCTTTGTTAAGGTACCACCTTTAGTCTTTCTCCGCATTGGGCCAAAGTTTATAAAATTACCTGTAAATGAGAAAAATAAATAAATAAAAATTCCAGTGGGCTTTCTGGTGCAAAATTTAAGGCAGTAGCACCAGAACTGAGACACACAATAATGAAGTAATTTACTATACTCACATTACTTTCTAGAGAGTACAAACAAAGTACGTCAGGCTGATAAAGGCAAGAAAGAAAAAAAAAAAGAATGTACTACCAAATCCTCATGCACATGAGTTGTGGTCTTAAAAGGAGAGGTCTCAATCAAGTGAGCAAACAGTGATTCAGAACAGAAATAATCCATCTACCTCTGACTTCCAGAGGAATACAACCAGGCCAGTTATTTATATTCTGTCCAAACAGCATAAAGACCTTTTAATAGCTTTGAGTGGCTTGGTTTTGGGTCGGTTTGTTTTTTTTAGTAGTTTTGTATTTGGTTGTTTAATTGTGGGGGTTTTGTTTGGTTTTGTTTGTTTGTTTGGGTTTGTGGGGATTTTTTTTGTTGTTTTAATTTATGAATAGAAGCAGATTTAAATATTAGGACTAACAGAGGGGACACAGCCAGTTGCTAAGAAAAATGTTAACTGGAGGGAAGAGCATGAAACAGCGCAGCATTACCAGCAAATTCACTTATTTGAATAATGAAATTTTTAAGCCTAAAACACAGAGGCAGATTTGATCACAGAAGGATGCTTTAAATCTGAAGTATGTGTTTTTATTTTGTAAATATCATAGAAGTTATTAACTTCATTATTAGTGCTTCAAAAAAGCACATTTTTAGTTGGAAAACACACTTTCCAAGGTCAGACAGGCAATACTTAGTTCACACTCCCACATCAGTGCATAGCTACCACACCAAATACTTATTTCTGTAGTTTTCCACCTAAAAATCCACCAATGTTGATTGATAAATTACATTATGCATAAAATTGCACCTGAAGAAAACTTCCTGCAAAGACAACGTGATCAGCCATGCTTCACCTACACACCCCTACAGGCCAGTAAGGACAACACCATAATACTGTACCTGCTGGGGAACCGTGGAGGAAGAAGGCAAGAGAAGACAGAACTCCATCAAGGAAGATGAGAGACAGCTTAAGAGATGGGAACACCACGATTTGCAACCATCCCACCAGAGCATCACCAGTCACAGAGATGATGGACACGTGCCTCATACCCACGTTGTGCATGGTTCTGCACACTCAGCCCAAGCCTGGCATCACCGAAAGGGAGACTGCTGCAACTCACAGCCAAAACGCAGCAAAAGCAGAGCTCGTACCGCCAACATCAGCACCGTCACAAAGAGAACGTCTTAAAAATTACAGAGAAGTGTGGGGGAAAAGCTTCACCTGAACTATCTCAGGGTTTGCAGGACAAACCTTCACTTGGGGAAAATGACGAAGAGGCTTAAGGGGCAAATAGCTGTCATTCACTTGACTCAGAAGCAATACACTAAATGCAAATATTGTATTTAAGAGACTTGAAACCTGAAGCCCAGTGCTGTCCAACTGCACCATCAGTGTTTAATTGTACTGTTTATAACAAGCTTGGCCCTGAGCCACACTTCAGCACAACCAGCACAGTTAAACAAAATAGAGATGTTAAAAAGGCACAAATTTCTCCTTAAACTTTTTAGGTTCTTCATAGTTACTGCAAGTAACTCTGCAATTATTTCCCATTGAAGAATTTAAGTCTTTAATAAAGGACTATTAAGTAATAATAAATAATAATAATAACAAAAGTCCTCTTAAGATTCATTAGTCTTTAGCAGGACTAATAGCTATAAAAGAGACTGCTTAGATTTGAGCATGGGCATTTTTTGCAATCGAGCCACTTTGGAACTCAAGGAAAACCCCACCCGCCATCTCTGCGTTGCTAACTGAAATTCTTCTGGGGTCACAGACAGGATTTAAGACAATTATTCATTGGCTATAAGGATGGGATTGCATCAAGCATCCAGGAATTCCAAGAGGCTCAGACTTAATCTCGAGGAGGAGCCTCCCACTACACTGACCCAGCTGGGCCCTTCTCTTCCCCTGCACATACAGTTCACACACTGCTCTACATAAATAGCACCATTCAATAAATATCATTTAATACAAATTAAATTATTATTTAATAGTATCATCAGCTGAATTCTCTCCAGCGAGATGGACTTGGTGAAGTTACTTCCAAAATCAACAGCCCGGCGAGCGTGGACACAAAGATCCAACCACTGTAACTTGTTAAGACTGTATCTCAGAGAGGAAGAGAAGGGGGGTTCCGAGGATAGCTGCTGGAAGGGGGTGTTCCTGCTTCAACTCTATTTTTAAGGTACACCCGAGCACCCCTGCCCAGAAGGACGCCTTCGCCGGACACCTCCCCCCGACGTTTAATAACTCGTCATGATTTTACGAGCCGAGCAGCAGCACATGGAGATGGACACAGCCACCGGCTCCCTCGCCTGCCTTGCGGCCGAGAGCCTGCCCGCACACCGGGCAGCTGCGTGGAACGCAAGAGGAGCCGCCCTGTCCCGTCCCGTCCCGTCCCTACCTTGCTGCCGGAGGATCTGCGCCGAGGCGGCCAGGATGGTGGCCAGGAGGGTGGCCAGGAGGGTGGCCAGCGCCCGGCCCGCCGCCATCTCCCCGCATGGGCCAGGGGCCGAGGCGGGCACGGGTCCCCTGGGCCACCGCCGCCGCTTCCTGCTCCGCTCGCACCTGGAGGGACGGGGCGCGGCGGGGCGGGGTTTGTTGGGCTCGCCTGGGCTCGGCGGAGCTCGGCTGGGCGGCTTAGTAGGTGCTGCGGCGGGTTGCTCCTCACTCTCACGCTTTACCCTGCCCACTTCCGACGTGATTAACTCCTACCAAAAGAGTAGAGGATTTCTGGTCGGCAGGCTCCTCCTCTCAGCCTTGTTGGGTGCCCGACCTGTTACCCACGGTGGCTTGTGTCAGAACTGGTGTGGCCAGCAGGACTAGGGCAGGAATCGTCCCCCTGGACTCGCCACTGGGGAGGACGCCCCTCGAATTCTGGGCTCAGTTTAGGGCCCCTCACTCCCAGAAGGACATTGGGGGTGGAGTGTGTCCAGAGAAGGGCAACGAAGCTAGGGAAGGGTCTGGAGCACAAGGGTGGTGAGGAGCAGCTGAGGCACCTGGGGTTGTTCAGCCCAGAGAAGAGGAGGCTCAGCATTTTCCCCCACAGAATTTGTGTGTACAGACAGTCAATGTTTTTTGAGTTGAAGTGGTTGTTCCTGCATGCTTTCCCATGCCAGATATTTAAAGCATTTTCATCCAGCTATCTACATTGCATATGCAACATTTAATGTCCAAAACCACAAAGAAGTGACTCTTATAAGCAGGCAGCTCATCACTGCACAGACCCCTCCTGTCACACCCGGGACTGCTCACCCCTCCACCCGTCATCTCCAAATAGAGGGAACTGGCCTGAGCTGTCTCCAGAGGTGATGTCCTGTAGCTTGTCTTTCTAGAGCCTATAAAGGGAATTGGATCATGATGTGCTTGCTTGGAAGTGCTGGTGACCAGAGGGGAAGCTGAGGAGAACACAAGAGCGGCGAGCAGCCAGACAGTGGGTGATTTCTGTTTCTGTGTTCCTACATTGGAGTTGCAAACAACAGAATAACATGAAGAGTTATAATGGACATAGATCCACATCCATGTTAGGAAGGCTACCATGCTTTTCCTGTGTTTTGGTCTGGAAAAAAGTAAAAAGGAGCTGTAAGGTACTAAAAAGCTGACATAAAAATTACCTTTAGTGGGGAAGTACTGAACTTGATGGAGATGTGAAACTAGATAGAACACCACTAATATAAACTAAAAGCTGTGAGGTAGCCAAAAGCCTTCTTATTTCTCCAGGAGGAGAAAATAAAATCTCTGGTCCTCTCTTATTCCCTTCAGTTAACAAAGTGGCACCAGAACTGACTTGAGCCCCTAAAAAAATCATTCTCTAAAGAAGGTCTTGAACTTTAAACATCGTTGTGACTTTTCTCCTTCTTTGAACATGAGTATTCCTGTGCACGTTTCTGTCATAGCTGGGTGCTGTTGTGGGCTAGTGTAAATGTACTGGTTCTTTGTAACAATATTGCCAAAGAAACCAATGCTCCAAAGCAATGACATAGAATTACTAGATGAACTGTCTGACATTAGTACGGTATTTACTCACCAGGCAAACATCTGACTATGTCACGATGATTTCTGCTCAGAGTTTTTCATGTCAAAGTCCCCAAACTAACAGGCAGGATACAAACCACTGTTCACTGTGAAGAACCTACTTCTGTGCAAAATGTGGCACTTCCAAACATACAATCACAGAATGGTTTGGGTTGGAAGGGACCTTTCAAGGTCACCCAGTCCAAACCCACTGCAGGAAGCAGGGCCATCTGCAACTAGAGCAGGCTGCTCAGAGCCTCAGCCAATCTCACCTGCAGTGGTTCCAGGGATGGGACATTGACCACCTCTCAGGCAAGCTGGGCCAACCTCAGTGTAAAAAATTTCTTCCTTTGCTCCAGTCTGAATCTTCTTCTTTTAGTTTGAAACCATCACCCCTTGTCCTGTCACAACAGCCCTGCTAAAAATATTTTCCTCATTTTTCTTATAGGCCCCTTTTAGTACTGACAGGCAGAGACACATGCAAGGAGATGGGAAAAGCTGCATCCTGGGTGGAGGAGGAGGTAGGTCACAAACTATGCGGTCACTCTGGCCCTGGTTGAACTCGGTCAAACAGGCGTTACTCATCCACATAAGGGAGATGAGCAGGATTTATCCTCGAGCAAGTTCAATAAACAGCTGGGAAATTTCCTGTGAAATTGGTTATGAACAATATGGTGCTGTTACAGTACCACAGAAGAGAAATTGCAGCCCCAAACATTTTATTTGGCTTTGGGGTAAAGTTACTGTTTTCTTCCTTCTTCCATTTTAGCCGGAGTTCACCTGGCAGCAGGACTTACAAGGGGCTGACAGCCGTACTTCGGCTTGGTGCTGTGCAAACTGCAGGGCAAGAAGAAATTGTATCAGCAAGTCAGAGGGGCTGCTTGGTTCATTTGTATCCCTCTGCTCCCCAATGGCAGTCAGAGATGGTTTGGCATAAAATACATTGCCTTACTGCACAAGACAACATGGCCTGAAAGGAGTCAGCTGCTTCCTTAGGAAGGGAGCGCTCATTGTATATCACACAGGCAGGCAAAGGAGACAGCAGAGAGAGTCATGAGGCCTAGGCATTTCTGAGCCTCTGGGAAAAAATCCAACTTTTTGCCAGGGAGAAGTCATATTCCATCATCTTTATCTGCCATGAAGTGAAATCATAACAAAACAGCTTAATGGCAGGAACATTCCTCGACACGTAAGAGTGGGTTATTTATTGCGTGCCATATGTATCTCTCTGATGGTTTATATAGAAATCTTGGGTACAGATGTTCCAGTGCTGATAACAAAAGATATAAATAGCCGGTGTGGTGAATAACTTATAGAATAGAAAAACACTACCAGATAACACATATGCCCTTATGGATGCTTGGAGAGATGATGTGAGTCACATAAGGGACTCCATGGGGAGACCAGCACTTCCCCACGGCTCTCACACTAGCACATATGTAATAGGTCCTTTATACATGGCAGCTGTTAGTGACTATGAGCCATTCTGAGAAAAACATAGTAAAGATGACAAGAGCTTGAGACGCTGGGGCTTTCTCCTTGAGCTGCGCATATGGTCTAACATGTCATTGCCTTTGTAAAGGTCAACAGCTTTGTTAGGGGAGTCGGCAAGGTGCCTGCTGCATAATATGCTGCCTTTAAATGGGTTTCATGAGGTACTGAAATAATCCAGTTCACACAGACACCGGTCATGCCTGGCATGGCCAGTCTCTTCATCATGGGTCGATAAAGCTCCTAAGCAGCAGACTGTTGCTTCCCAGAATTTTCTGTTGTCACACCCAGTCCCATTCTGGCAAAATATTTGCAATATCAGGTGGACAAGTCAAAAAAATGAGTAGGTCAGTGATTTGAGCCAATTGTGGATTATAATGAGATTTTGTGGTGATGTTCTAGGTGCAATTACAGCAGGTTGTTCAAGAAACTGAGTCTAAAGTTCTTAATCCACGTGTAAAAAACTGCTGAGACTTTCCTGGAAACATTTAATGAGGAAGAAGTGAGCATATGCTGGAGCTATTTTAAGTTATACAGAATGTATCAGAAAAGTGAGATTTTGCCCAACGGGATAAATGTGAAGTGTTAAAGTTTGGGGGCTCTTTAACTGAAAAGTTTGCAGTTGGATCTAATTGTCACCAAAGCCTTGGGGAGTTGGACGCGGTGCTCCGATGATGTTGCATTTACACTTGGACTGTTCAATCAGCTCCTGCTGCTGCTGTGACAATCTCTGCAGGCTGCAGGAACTAAGCTCAGAAGCTGGCATCTAGGCTGGAACTCAGCTTTCCAAGAACCCGTGGCATCCCCTCTGTCCTTATGCTGGGCAGTAATGGAACATCTGCCCATCACCTCCCACCCTCGCTAAGCACCTCTGTAGCCCTGCTTCAGACAGCTTCTCAGTGGGGTGAGTTAACTAGGCAGAGAACTTACTGGCCTATACTGGGTTTTGGATCACCCCTTGTAGATCATCCTGCTGGTTGAGAGCTGCATCACATTGTGCAGATGAAGTCTTAACACCTCAGTCACTGAATGCTTACAAGGGTAAATAGCAACAGCTTTTTCATCCATCATTAAATCTCTTCAAAGCTGGGGGTGGAGGAGTGTGCTCTGATGCTATGGCAATGGAGATTGAGTGTGAGGAATATTGGTTGAAGTCATGGACTTCAGGAGGTCTCTTGTTTTCAAAAACATCTGGAGAAGAGGCTGCTTTGCCCTCTGGGGAGAGTAGTCAGGTTTTGGAAGAGGTGAACACCCCCCAAGAAGACAAGGGCCAGGAGAAGCATGTGGCTCTGCTCAGCCCTGGGTGGAGGAAAGCAGGAGGGTCATCTCCTGGTGTTTACACCAGCACCATCACTGCTCCCTTGGCATCTCAACACCTCGGTCCAAGAAAGAGGTCTGAGGCACCTGGGGAGCACTACTGCGTATCGGCAGCTGTCGAAAGCTGGTTACACAGGGAGAAGTGGAAGGATCTTAATTTGTTCTTACTGCACACTTCCAGACTTTTCAGTTTGCTCTCCAGTTTTGTTTACTTTGCCATTGTAAGGAGAATAAGCAAAATTTCTTTGTCAACATTCCTCCCTCCCTGAGACAGAAAGTTATTATCAATACTTACCATGGCTGAGCAAATAATGAAAATGAATAATTTATACCATTAATGCAGTTCTTTTCCCCCGTTTATATAATTAATGCCAGAGGATCACAAATTTATTTCTAATTTATTCCTTCGCTAAGTTTATTTGATACATCTTAATGATCCTACTGCTCTGTCGATTGAATGTTAATTTTAAGTAATTATTCACATTCGTTAATATGCACATTGTTTTCTACAGGCTGGTCAAATAAATCAAGTGATGTAATTTTTCTTCTCTGGCAGGATAAATCTGCAGTCACTTCCAGTACAAATGTTCATAAACACCAATGCAATGTTTGTTTTTCTGAATAGTCAGGCATATGAGCTTTGAAAATTCTCTTCTGACTTTATTTGAACTTGGAAACTGTAATTTCCCCCATATCTGCAAGCAAATGGATACAAAAGGTGCAGCAGCAGATCTAGAGTGAGCGTATGTAAAATTCAATTGGATCTTGGCTTATTTGCACATCCTTCTCCAGTCCTTCGAGCACAGCCGATGCACGCAGACCTCTGCGTCAGGCTGCTGTATAAAAGACGTAATTCCTTTCAGATTCTGGCATATTCCTTTCTCTAACACATTCCTAGCAGATAAACTGCATCCTTAGGCAGTTGAGAATTTCTCTAGTCAGTCCACAGCAGGAATGAGAAATAAAAATCACTTTCCTGATAACTGTGGCCAGACCACACCAACCTGCTTTTCTTCTGCCTTCAGTGGCAGATGGACATAGTCCTGGCTTCTTTTAGCAGATAGTTACTTTCCTGAAAAATCAGAAATGAAAAAGAAAATCAGCGTTTCTTTAGCAGCAGTGTGCAGCCTTTACCAGAGAGAGAATGGTACCCACCTCCCCAAGGTCTTCTTCACTGTCTTTGAGACAGCAGCTTTTTTAGCATTGTATCAGTCCTCAATAAAATCCCTTCTCATCATGGCCCAAAGCTCCTGGGACATCATAGCTGATGTCAGATGTACCAGTTAGAGTTTTCTAAAAGCTGAAGCATAATTATTATTCACCTGCTCCATGTGACCCTGCTTTAGCAGGAGGGGTTGGATGAGACGATTTCCAGAGGTCCTTCCAAACCCCCACCATTGTCTGTGATTCTGTGATTACTGCCATCAACCCTTGTTCTTTGTGAGAACTTCATGTGAGTTTAAATGAGTTAGATGCTTAGTATTACTTTTAAAAAGTGCACAAATCCCAGTATAATACAATAATAACACAAGCAATATAATATAATGTCATGTCATATCATATCATATAATATAACCTAACTCAAAACCAATACCACCAAAAACCTGATTTTGGTGTGAAATCTACAGGTGCTACGGATGGGGAAAGCCCTCCCTCCACATGCCAAAACCCACATTTTTGCTCTGCAAAACCATGCCCATACTGCCCTGTTGTGACATTACTGATGTGGTGGGATTCTTTGCTACTGAGAAAGATCCAGGACGGCTACAAAATTGTTTTAATTTCATTGATTTACAGTTGTAGGCTTGAGGACAGGTTCTAGCAGAGGAGCAGCACAGCAGGAGGTGCTCAGCTGGCAGGCGGGTGTGTAAAGGGCTATGATTTTAGCTCACCGGTGATTCGTGGGTTGCCATGGTTAGTGCAATCTATTGCCCAAACCATCCATCTCAGAGGCCTGCAGGCACTTTGTGTTCCAGCCAGGATTTTAAGCAAGGGCTGCAAGGTGTGGAGCTCTCATCCTGCCTTCAGCTTCTCCTTGCCCACTTGGCTTTGCCCCTCTGTTTCATTCTCTGCAGAGTATTTCTTTGCCACAGATATTACTCACCTGCCCAGCCTTTGTTTTCCCTTCTATTGCTAACACACTCAAATATCCACTTGATAAAGCATTTCCCCTCGGATTCCCCCTCCTCCAACTCCTATTCACTACATGCTGCCTTTCCAAGGATATCCAGTTTAAACTGTGGTGCCTCCTGGGATTGATTAATCATGGCAGAGAAGCCAGAGAGCCTTTCAAGGCACCATCTCCATTGTAAGTCTGACTGTCCTGCTGTTATCTCTTTTTTTTTTTTTTTTCCATTTTGTCTCATTATTATTTTTGCATTTGTTGTTGTTAGTGCCAAAGGTCTTTCAGGAAAGGCTTAATGCTTGTTTAAATAGATAAACTAATGGTTTCCATGATAATATTCAGGTATTGATTGTTTTAACAGTCTGTTTGCCAGCTGAGATGGACCAGGAGTGACCTGCTGAGGTAGGCTGAGCCCAAGGCAGAGTCTCCAACCAGCTGGAAACAAAGCTCAGTCCCCAGGGCTCAGCTCCTCTCCTGCTCATATCAGGGGAGGGTTGGGGGATGGTGGTACAACCTTCTTGCTCTTGACAGCTCCCTGATGGGAGGCTGGAGCCAGGTGGAGTTGGTCTCCCAAGAAACAAGCCACAGGACAAGAGGAAACAACCTCAAGTTGTGCCAGGGGAGGCTTAGGTTGAACATGGGGAAAAAAATTTCACCAAAGGGTTGTGAGACATTGGAAGAAGGCTGCCCTGGGAAGTAGTGGAGTCCCCAGCCCTGGATGGGTTTAAATGGCTGTGGTGCTGAAGGACATGGTTTGTTGGGGACCTGGCAGTACTGGGTAAATGGTTGGACTTGATGATCTTAAAGGTCTTTTCCAACCAAAACAATTATATAATTCTAAAAATACTGCAAGTCTTGCTTCTGTGAAAGTCTACAGGATTAGCTTGTCTCTAGATAATGATCCTGATGGAAGATTTTAGCCAAACAGATTTCCCATCACCATAACACACCTATTCCATGGTTGTAATTGTTCCAGATGGATCCCATGCTTTCTGTTAGGCATCGCTCAGATTGCTTTGATACACAAAACATTTGCTCATGTTGATTGTAAAGTGAGGAGGAAACTCACACCCTAATCCAATCTAAAATCTAACCAGGAGGCAGATGTTGATTGCAGGGTAAATATAGCCACCGGCACATCATGTAAACCCCCTCACCAGACTAGAGAAGCAGCTTGGTACCTGCAGTGCTGGGGAGAGGAGCAGTAGCCACTCCCAGCACCCCTGGGAGGCTCAGGGCTATTGATTTCTCTCCCTCCGTTACCTGTCAGAAGCGTGCTCCTTGGTGCATTCAGGCATTCTGCTTATTGCAACCACCCACAGATGGGATGGGAAAAAGACCTTTGGGTTAAAACATGAGCACAGAGCAGGAGTGTGAAAGCAAGCTGTGATTATAACAGCTTACCTGATATCAATAGGAAGTGACAATCCTAACCCCCAGAGAACCAGGATTCCTATTCACAGATCAAGCCTCTTGGAAATAAAAAGGCTCTGCTCTCTGTTTGGTTGCTTTCATTAAGACAAAGAAAAGAAGCAGGTGGTTCCCATTTGTTCCAGGTCTTGTTGCAGTTTTCATGTCAAAAAGCCACCTACACCAGTGGCCTTTTCACTACCAGTGTAGGCAGAGAAGTCGGGAGCTGTGAGATCAGAGCCTTCAGCTTGCTACAGGCTCTTGCCCAGCCCCTGGCCTTGTCATGCTGCGATAATCTCACCTGAGAGATGGGGAACGGAAGCAAAGTGATGCTCAAGCTTGAGCATCACTTAGGTTGGACACTGGAAAAAATCATTCCCCGCAAGGGTTGTCAAGGCCTGGCTGTAATGGTTTGAAAAACAAAACAACGAGGGACTCAAGTCAGAAATACAAAACAAGAGAAATGCAACGGTACAAAGAAACACCCTGAAACAGAGTCCGCATACAACCCGACACTGCCGGCTGGGGTGGTGGGAGCAGTCC